>JAFEMH010007345.1:0-93324 GCA_022495995.1 Adenophora triphylla var. japonica
GTCGGTTTTGAGTTTGAAATGAGCGTTTGCGTGGCAAACGTCGATTTTGAGTTTGAAAAGGAGTTCGAAGGTCGAACTCCGGTTTTTTGAACCGGGAATGTCATTGTTAACGATTTTTACGGGAAAAAATGCGTATTAAATAATTTTAAATGTCAAATGGCGGCTTTTAGTTTGAAGATGAGCATTCGGAGGCCGAACGTCATTTCGCGCGTTTTGAAAGAGAGTTCGACGGACGAACTCCGGTTTTGAACCGGGCATTACATTGTTAACGATTTTTACGGGAAAAATGCGTATTAAATGATATGCGATCAACGAATCGGGTTGCGACTCGGACTTTGAAAAGTAAATACTATCATGATCCAAACGGGTCGGACTTTGTAAATGACAGTATTTAAAGTGCGGTATCAACGGAATCAAACGATCCGGATTCGTAAATGACGATCAACGAGGCCAAACGGCTCGGATTTGTAAATGACGATCAACGAGGCCAAACGGCTCGGATTTGTAAATGACGAGAAATTAAAATGACGATCGACGGATCGTCGATCGGAATTGGTAAATGACAATAAAAAGTAAGCGGAACGGGGTCGGAACGCCGTTTTAACCCGTGATTACTTCTCTTACGGAAAGAAGAGGATCGAGGGCTAAAACGTATCGGACCCCGTTAGACGGAGCGTCTACATTTCGATAACGGCGTTCGAAAGCGGTCGTAGCGGCCGCGTAGCAGAGACGGAGCGAGAGATTTAGAGAGAGGGAGTTATACCTATGGCTAGGAGTTGACTCCTTTGGCTCGGGAGGTGTGTACGGGACATGGAAAGTGATTCGAAAGGTTGTTTGAAGTAGTAAGGTGCGTATTTGATCGAAATACGAAGGTTTCACGCGAATCGAGGACGAACGGAAGCTCGGAAGGGGGTGAAACCGGTTTGGCCGTGGGGTGTGGTGAATTTTTGGTGTTAAAATTTTTCCCTTGCCTTTGGCGACAACTTCTATTTATAGGAGTGAAAATTGCGGTAGGAGTAGGACGGACTTGGAGTGAATCCGAGGGGTTTTGGGTATTTGGAAATGCAGGGGACTTGCTTTGGCAATTTCGGGAAAAGTGCACGAGGAGTCGGACGACTTGGCTTGTATATACGGGGGTATTTTAGTCTTTTCCCTTTGAATTTGATTGAAGGAGTGACTAGAGGAGGTGGCATGCATGCGAAGTGTCCCTGTGAGTCACCGGCCGTGTGGGATTTTGTCCCCGGTCCGGTTTTGTCCGTTTTTAAAATAACGATCCAGGAAAATGTCAGAAACGCCCCAGGAAAGTGCCGGAAAATCGTTTTTCGAGGAAAGCCATACTTTTACGTGAGATGACACGTGTTAAGTACGGTTCGACAGTCGGGATGCAGGGGTGCAGTCCGGGGCGTCTCGTTAGCAGCGGCAGCGGGAGTTGCGAGTTCGGTTAACCTAGAGCGAGGCGGGCGATTAACGGATTTCGGTTAACTTTGCAGGTTTGGGACGATCTGGATTTGGGTACTTACGGTTAGCCCCTCGGCGACGTCTCCTCGAAGGAGAGAGGAGAATTAAATTGAAAAGATAAGGATCCCAGGCTCGGGATGCCTTACTTTGAAAGAGACACAGGCGGTCGAGTGGCTGGACCACTTAGCGAAAAGGATTCCCTACGTATCCCGGCGGGAATCAAGCCGATCGTAGTTCGAAAGGGAGGGCCGTACGCGTGGGGACCTTGACTTTGGCGAGCTGATTAGGAGCTGTCCTAAGCACAGATGAGACCATTCGCGAGTACTGCACCTGAATGGAAGCTGACCCAGGGAGCGTCCGAACACAGGACTTGAAACCTTCGAGGCGTGTGGCGCCTCAAGCCGGGTTGCGATGCGCGAGGGCGTTCGTGCCTTAGGTCTTGGAAGCTTATTCTTGTTGCCGGGTTTATCTATTTGAGGATGACGTTCGGGCTTACCTTGATGGCCGAAGAGGGATTGTTGTGCGGAGCTTATTGCAGTGCTTGCCGGCGAGGTGGAGCAGTCGGGCTTACGGCGCGGCGGGGAGATGAATGTTCACTTGCTGAAGTGAAAAGGTGTTTGGGCTTACGAGGATGGCCGAAGAGGGATTGTTCCAAGGCATTCGTGCCTTAGGGTTCGGGCTTATTGCTGTTGCCGGAGAGGACGAACAGCGAAGGTCTCGATAGGAGAGTGGAGGTCGGACCGCGAAGGTCGGGATTAACTGTTTGAGATGGGACAGTGAAAGGTCAAGATGGGGGATTGAAATCGGACCGTGGAAGGTCACGGTTAAGACTTAAAATCGGACCGTGAAAGGTCGCGATTGAGACTTGGAAATCGGACCGTGAAAGGTCGCGATTGAGGGTTGAGATTGGACCGTGAAAGGTCGCGATTGAGACTTGAAATCAGACCGTGAAAGGTCGCGATTGAGAATTGAGATCGGACCGTGAAAGGTCACGATTAAGAATTGGAATTGGACCGTGAAAGGTCGCAATTGAGACTTTGAGATCGGACCGTGAAAGGTCGCGATTGAGACTTGAAATCGGACCGTGAAAGGTCGCGATTGAGAATTGAGATCGGACCGTGAAAGGTCGCGATTGAGAATTGAAATCGGACCGTGAAAGGTCGCGATTGAGAATTGGAATCAGATCGTGAAAGGTCGCGATTAAGACTTGAAATCGGACCGTGAAAGGTCGCGATTGAGACTTTGAGATCGGACCGTGTAAGGTCGCGATTGATAATTGAGATCGGACCGTGAAAGGTCGCGATTGAGACTTGAAATCGGACCGTGAAAGGTCGCGGTGAGAGTGAGATCGGACCGTGAAAGGTCGCGATTAAGGATTGGAATCGGACCGTGAAAGGTCGCGATTGAGACTTGAAATCGGACCGTGAAAGGTCGCGATTAAGGATTTGAAATCGGACCGTGAAAGGTCGCGATTGAGAATTGAGATCGGACCGTGAAAGGTCGCGGTTGAGACTTGAAATCGGACCGTGAAAGGTTGCGATTGAGAATTGAGATCGGACCGTGAAAGGTCGCGATTGAGAATTGGAATCGGACCGTGAAAGGTTGCGATTGAGAAGTGAGATCGGACCCGTGAAAGGTCGCCATTGAGACTTTGGAATCGGACCGGGAAAGGTCGCGGTGAGACTTTGAGATCGGACCGTGAAAGGTCGCGATTGAGACTTTGAATCGGACCGTGAAAGGTCGCGATTGAGAATTGAGATCGGGCAGAGTGAAGATTCGCGGTGAGACTTGAAATCGGACCGTGAAAGGTCGCGGTGAGACTTGAGAAATCGGGACCGTGAAAGGTCGCGGTGAAGTGAGATCGGACCGTGAAAGGTCGCGGTGAGACTTGAGATCGGGCCGTGAAAGGTCGCGGTGAGAAAGTGAGATCGGACCGTGAAAAGGTCGCGGTGAGACTTGAAATCGGACCGTGAAAGGTCGCGATTGAGACTTGAAATTGGACCGTGTAAGGTCGCGATTGAGAATTGAGATCGGACCGTGAAAGGTCGCGATTAAGGATTGGAATCGGACCGTGAAAGGTCGCGATTGAGACTTGAAATCGGACCGTGAAAGGTCGCGATTGAGAATTGAGATCGGACCGTGAAAGGTCGCGATTGAGAATTGAAATCGGACCGTGAAAGGTCGCGGTGAGAAGTGAAATCGGACCAAGTGAAAGGTCGCGGTGAGAAGTGAGATCGGACCGTGAAGATTCGCGATTAAGTGAAATCGGACCGTGAAAGGTCGCGATTAAGGATTGGAATCGGACCGTGAAAGGTCGCGATTGAGACTTTGAGATCGGACCGTGAAAGGTCGCGATTGAGAATTGAGATCGGACCGTGGAAGGTCGCGATTGAGACTTGAAATCGGACCGTGAAAGGTCGCGATTAAGAATTGAGATCGGACCGTGAAAGGTCGTGATTGAGAATTGAGATCGGACCGTGGAAGGTCGCGATTGAGGATGTAATTGATGGTGAAAACCATTAGGAATTTTAACGTCTGGAGACGAGCGTTAGTGAAAACTAACTGAGAATTTATCCTCGGGGGATGGGGTGTTAGAAATGTCTAACTGGGGAAATTTTATACTTTTGGGAGGCCAAAAGAGGTAAAATTGGAATTGCATAAAGCTGAGGGGGCCAAAGTGGCGAAATTTTTACGGGTGCGGTAAGAGTCCGGTCGGACTTTTGTTGAGTGACAAAGTCCTATTCAGCGCCCCCGAGGGCCGAGAGGAAGGAAGGGTCATTTTCTTCCATTGTTGCCGGCGAGAGAGGAGAGAAAAGAGAGAAAAATTCCAACCCAAATTGCAAGTTTTGCTCGAATTTGTGAAGGAAATTTGCTATGGAAGGTGAAGGAGGACCAATGGCTCGCCACGGAAGGACCGATGACGAAAGAACTCGATTGGTTCGGACCATTCGAACCATTGTGCACCCATTGAATCCGGCGGAGTTTTATCCGGCGAGGGATAGACACAACTCCAAGGATGGGATCAAGAGACAAGTAAGCTTCCTACAAATTTCATTAATTTTAAGAATGTGCATTCTTTAAATGTTAGAAATTTGTTTAGGAATGAACTTAGGGATTTTGGTGCTTGAATTGGGGCTTTTGAGTTTGCCATGAACCTTTGTCGAAATTGACTAGGATGTAGTTCAATTGACACGATGGGTAGATGACATAAAAATTTTGGTTGCAAAATTCCATGTCTAGGTGCATTTTCCAAAATTAAAGTAGCTTTAATTCGGGACGGAGTAAATTTTCGAAATGTTCGAAAGAGATTTGAAAGTTCCGGATTCAACGGAGTTTTCGAAATGTTTTGAAAGTTCCGGATTCGTCGGAGTTTTCGAAAGATTTTGAAAGTTCCCATTTGTGAGTTTTCGAAAGATTTTGAAAGTTTCGGATTCGACGGAAGTCTTCGAAATGTTTGAAAGTTCCGGATTCGACGGAGTTTCGAAATGTTTTGAAAGTTCCGGATCGGCGGAGTTTTGAAATGATGGGAATATACGTAGGAAATGAATGAGAACCGTATATCGCATTGCATCCTTTTGACATGTGTTGGTGTATTTTGTTGACGTTGCTTACATGCTTTGTTTATGCTGCGGGGACGGGGGACGGTTAATACCCATAACCGAGAAGAGTCGGGGTGCCTTTGAGGCGGTGCGAAGCATTATGGGACATTATCCGGACGTGGCTCGAGAGGAGAGAGGAGTCGCGGCGGTGAGTGCTTGACTGCAGGATGGTTTGGGTTTATCGATGCTTGTAGGCTGCCGACGACAGTGTCCGAGGGCCAGTCTATGTATGTTGCTTTGAGTGAGTATTGGTGGGATACGACCCACACTTTCCATTTCGAGATGGGGAGCGACGGTGACTCCCACGGATTTTGCCGCTATCAGCTAGGTTGCCGACCTATGGCAACACGCTGCGCTAGTGTGGGTTGACGGCAATTATACCCGGAGCGGTTATGCAGGCTGCTTTGGGTTTTGATATTACCGATGCCGGGGGCTTAGGCATTGTTCGGTACGAGCCGATGGAGAGGCATGCAGAGCGGAGTGTCGCCGATTATCTATTTGAGTCCTTGAGGATGACCGCGGAGCGCCCAGCTCGAGGGTTCCTTTGGTTTGCGTCAGCGACTTTATTCCCGACTTCGGACACGTCCTGTCAATTCCACTTTGCTCGGGTCATTTGGCGTAGAGCTTGGATGCGTAAGGGGTTTGCGTGGGGGGGAGGCTGGGTGGCAAACTCTACCATTCCACAGACCTGGGAGTTCTCGCGGGAGAGGAGCGCTCCTTTAGAGCCCTTCACGCACTGTATTGGATGTAAGTTTACGTACTTTTCTCTTCCTTGCCTCTTTTATGTACTCGTATGTATACGCTTTGTAGGCGACATAACTTTCCATTCTCTTGGCGGTGCAGTGCTATGAGGTGTTCGGTCCGCGAGATTGGGACATCGAGGAGCCGTGCGAGGCCCTGTTCCACTGCCACGGTCTTGGTTTGGCGAGAAGAAAGCGAAGAGGGCGGTCTCTTCGAGAGTTGGCACTCGAGTGTCATACGAGGAGGTGTCTCGAGCCTTTGAACCGGGAGTTCTACGAGAGGATCCGGCTGACACTGGTGGAGTAGGTTTGATCTGTAGCTGTTCGAGATTGCTAAGCGGCCAGAGACTACACGGCGGGCGGAAGCTCTAGTGGGACTTATGCGACGCCATGTATACGAGGAGAAGGGTGACTCGTCGCGCATAGGCCGGGGGTCCACTTCCTTTGGTGCTTAGGTGGATCCTCCGATGTACATGCGGCACCCCGGGGGAGATGTCGATTGATGAGTAGAGAGGGTACATACGGGCGTGTACTACACGAGTACATCATAGCGGGGCCGCCTATGATGTTTTCTTGAGGATGAGGCGAGAGCCCGCGGGTGCGGCATATAGAGGGCGAGGTCACAGGAGGTCCTCGAGATTTTCCGGTCCACGAGCTAGAGTGGCGTACGAGAAATTTGGATGGTTCGCGTAAGCGACTTGTGATCCCGCTCCGGGTGGCCAGAGACCCACGATACGGGCGGACCCCAATGCTTGGTGAGCACCTTTTTGATTTTACGCATTTGATAGTAGTATTACGCAAATGTTGCATCATGCTACGCTTGTCTTCGTGACCTTCTGGTTCGCGAGTGTCGCGCATCTACGTCTGGCAACGCCCGTGAGGCAGTGGGACGGGTGGTCCGCCTATGCTAGGAGGCTCGTGGAGTTCATGCGGTGCGGTTCCGGAGGAGCGTGGACGTCGTGATCGGGGCGTCTAGGCGGGGAAGATTCGCACTGCTCCAGCGGGCGAGGTAGGAGGACTTTACTGAGGGGTTCGGCCGGTTCGCGGGCGGAACGGCTGGATTTGGGCTCCTTCTTCTGCGCACTCGGGCGCGAGAGAGGGGAGTCCTCGAGGTTCGCGTACTCGAGGAGGCCTTTTGCCTATTCCGAGGCTGGAGGAATTTGGCGAGTTCTGTTTGCGACGGATCCGGCGGCGGCGGAGCGGTGCGTCGAGTGCACGGATGACGAGCGGGACTCGAGTAGTCCCTTTTCTTGCTTTCTTTCTTTCTTGCTTTGTTTAGACAAAATGCATGTATTTGTCGGGAACAAATTTTGATTTGAAGCTGTATTTGCAAAAAAGGCGCCCGTAGGCGGAACACATGCCATATTTATTACGTGATCACCTTACATTATTTTTGGCAAATAAGGAAGTAGGTTAATCAAAAATAAATAAAATGAGAAATGCATTAAAAATTGAGCAGGTCAAAATTAAGCATGCATGCACTAATTATTAATTATTTGCACTTTGTTGCACGAGCCGGGGCGGAAGGGATGCGATATTGGTTGAATGAAACCATGGGCGGCACGCGGATTTCTTAAAGGTGAGCGAGGAGTTGCTTGGAAATGTTTCCAATTTAGGGCGAATTTGGTTGCCAGAGTTGACAAGTCAAGCTGCGAGAGAATCCGGGCGGACTTGGAATGAATTTCAGATTCTTTAAATTGCGGTTTCGGCTTTGCAATTGTTTAAGCTAACGCATAGTTTTTGATCATTACATTTGAATTCTCTCAAACTTCCAAGGTTCCCTTCATTTTCATGGCTCCCTTTCCCAAGTTATCATCTCGGACGCAAGAGCGATATTTGGACAACTTTCGGTCGTGGGTACGGAATCACACGAGGCGAGAACAAAGGTTTTCGAAGGTACATTACGGGATTAAATCTATTTGGGCTTTGAAGGAGCTCATGCCAGATTAGGATCTTTTGAGAGCCGCGTCTCGGTTACAGGACGTACGGAGGAATGTGTACGGCTTTTCGTACAACGAAGTCACTCCCTACGTTTGAAGATTTAGGGCCGTGCAGGAGGACACTGAGGCAGGCGGCTAGTTCTTCCATATCTTTGGTGGCATGGCCCTTTGTTGAGAAGCTAGTGTCTTTGTTTGGTATCTCATTTGGAGAAGCATACGGGATGCTTGTCTGAGGATACCGATTACGTTGACATTTCGGGGCTTGCCCGAAAGATTTGCGGAGGCGAGGAGCGTCTTTGCGTGGGGACGCGTTTGCTGCATGCGCGATTGCTACTCTGTTCACATTCGCGTCTCTAGGTGTGTGCCATCACAATGTCTGGACCTGGTGAGGCGATGCGGAGTGGGGAGACATCGTGCCAGTGGTCTTGGGCGAGGCGTTCTGGGCATAGGTCGGATGGCGGCCGTGGCCGTACATGTGGGGAGGAGTCCCGCTATGCTTACCATGTGGTTGAGGAGAGGCTACGAGATGATGCACGAGGTGCCAATGTCTGTGACACTTGGTCTTTCTCTCGGCGTCCTCTGGTGATAGGGGCGATCGAGTGGCTGGAACTCTGGATGGCCGGACTTTGCACGCATCACTTGCGATGGTGGGTTCCCATTGGAGATTCTGAGACTTGTAGGACCGCTCGGGAGGGTGCATTGATCGTCGAGTGCCGGGGCTGTCTCGAGACGTCTTTCTATATTCCATCGTTGGTTACGCAACGGCGATGCGAGTGGAAGCCGAGTGCCCTTGGCCCGATACGAGTTATCTTGCTACCTTTGAGGTGGGATCTCTGCGGATGGAAGATCCTTCGACGCTATTGCGATCACCGGTGGTGGCAATACACGTCTTTTCTGCCGGGGTTCTCTTTCACTGGAGAGAGGGCATTGTTACGTAAGCGATATACGGCGAGTACGAAGAGTGTATAGGGAGACACGAGATGGCTATCTTGTGGAGACGGAGTGAGCTGTTAGTGCGATCACACTGGACAGCTCGACGCTTGAGAGAGGCCGAAAGCAAGGGCTAACCACTGGGAATAAATCTTTGGCGATGCCATGGGCGATTATGAGACAAATGCTGATCGGGAGGCCAATCAAAGCACTGTGATGATGGCTCGAAGCGAGGCGGCTCGAGACGAGCTAGAGAAAGAGGCTGCGTTGACGGCCACGCGGGCTTGACGGAGGCGTCGGGAAGAGTCCACACAGCCGGGTAGGAGGCCTACCGGAATATTTCTGCGAAGGTGAAGAACACTCGCCTGGGAAAAGGGAGGAGGAAGAAGGATGAAGGACCTAGTACGGGAAACTAGGTTGACCTTCTTTGTCCCGAGTATCCACCCATTGTCATTGCGGACACATTAATTGGTTAATGTTTTATTGTAGTTTTGCTAGCGTGTAGCGAGTCAAGAGTTGACCGTGCTTGAACTTATCAAAGATTGTTTTAGACCGTTATGAATTTGTAGGTTAAATGGAAAGAGTTTTCGAAACACGAAGCAATTGATGCTTATTGTATTTTTGTTTTTAGACCGAACCAAAGATGGCGCCTACGTTCCCCTTTTACAATTGGACTAAGGGGCTCGGGTCACCGTAGTTCGACACTTTAGGTGAATTTGAGAAAAACAAAGACAAAAGAAGTGCGACCCTGTTTTTACCTGGATCATTAGCGGGAATGTATCCGGTTGGGTATTACTCTTTTAGCACTTTTAATTTGCGAGGGGACGGTGTATGGGGAAGGAGAGTTGACTCGTGCTCTTCCTCAAACGAAGTATCTGCGGAGCTTGCTTCCGTTCACGGGGTTAACGAAAGGGTTTCCGTCCAAATCTGCTAGCTTCATGGCTCCTCCGGAGAAGATTCTTTGTACCACGAACGGTCCTATCCAGGTAGGCTCCCACTTTCAGGGGATTGAGTGCAACGTAGGAGGCTTTTCCTTTAGCACCAAGTCGCCTTCTCTGATGTCTCGAATCTTGACTTTCTTGTCGAATGCTCGTGCCATTCTGCGCTGGTAGGCTCGAGTATGTTCCATGGCTTTCAATCTGCGCTCGTCGAGTAGAGCAAGTTCGTCGTGACGGCTCTGTAGCCATTCGACTTCATTGATCCCGTTTTCCAAGAGGACTTGGAGGGATGGAATTTCCAATTCTATGGGCAACATCGCTTCCATTCCGTAGGTAAGCGCAAATGGAGTCTCCCCTGTGGCGGTTCGGCGATGTTCGGTATCCCCGAGAGGAGCTAGATGTAGCTTTTCGGGCCGATCCCGACCTGCAGTGGTCATCTTTCGATTATCATGGCGAGAGTCTTGTTGGTGCCTCTCTTGCACCATTGGTTTGTGGTACGTAAGGAGAAGACTTGTGACGTGTGACTACGGGTCGGTCAGTAGTTGGTCACAATCTCCTTCGAAGTGAGTCCCATTGTCGGAGATGATCTCGTTGGGCACTCCGTATCGGCACATGATGTTCTCTCGGATGAACTCGGCCACCTTCTTAGAATTCAGTACCTTGTACGATTTGGCTTCTACCCATTTGGTGAAGTAGTCGACTGCGACTAAAATGAACTCGTGACCATTGCTCCCTGGAGGAGTGATCTTGCCGATGACGTCGATTCCCCATGTGGCGAAAGGCCATGGCGTAGTCATGCGGTAGAGTTCGCTGAGGAGGGATGTGATTGAGGTTGGAGAACCGTTGACATTTGTCGCGGCTTCGGACGAAGCTGGATGCGATCTGTTTCCATTGATATCGATAGTATCCCATACGGAGAATGATGCGTGTCAATGCTCGGGCGTTCATGTGCGGACCGCGAGTTCCGTTGTGAACTTCGTTCATTAGCTTCGGCGGCTTTTTCTTTGTTTACACACCGAAGGAGTGGCCCTTGGTGGCGCTTCTTGTACAACATACCCCCAGAATGACGAAATGGGATGCCAGTCGTTTTAATGCCATCATGTTTTTAGCTTTGATCCCTTCTTTGTATTTTCCATCTTCATTTGTGAAGGAAGCTTCTCCGCTTTGGAGAAGTGCTTGGTAAATACGATTGTACCGGGGTTCGTCGATCGTTTCTTTTTCTTTTTCGATCTCGCGGCAATAGGCGGGTGTTTCCCGTGCCTATTACGAGGGGTTTCTTTGCTTTTCCATCGGGAATTTCGACAAGACGAGGCGAGGTTGCCGGGCGTCTGCGAAGCGGTTTCTGTCTCTTGGCAAATAGTGAAAAGAGATGTCCTTGAGCGAGCAATGAGCTCTTCCATATACGCGTGGTACTTCGAAGGCGAGAATCTACCGTCTTCCATTTGTTGGACACTTGATTGATGATCAATGCTGAGTCTCCATATACATCCGGCTACGAGATGTTGCGCTCGAGGCGGCTTCCAAACCTTCTGCACGAGCTTCGTATTCTATTTGCATTGTTGGTTGCTTCGAAATTGACTTGATGGCTATGGGAGTATGCTCGTCCTTGGGATCGACAAGGAGCATTCCAATGCCATTCCCCTTCTTGTTGGCTGCCCCATCGAAGAAGAGTTGCCGGCGGTTTCTTGTTGTCAAGTGAAAAGATTCCGTCGTCCGAAATTGCGGATCGGGACCCTTAGGTTCATTGCTTGGGAAGTCGGCCGGGCGATGCGCCATTACTCGCCCTTTGTTGATTTTCGACCATGTACTTGATGTCGAACTTCGGCCCGGGAAGAATGACCACTTGGCTAGCCGCATTGGCGAGGGATGGCTTGTCAAAGAGATATCGGACGGGGTCCACTTTGGAGACCGGGAGCAGAATGCGGCTTGCATGTAGTGTTTCGGTTTCCCGACTACCCATTACAAGGCGGTACAAGTTTTCTCGATCTTTGAGTAGGAGTTCACTTCCTTGAAGCTTTCGGCTTACGAAGTAGATTGCATGCTCAACCTTGGAATCTTTACGTTCTTGTGCCGGCATTGCTCCGATTGACGTGTACATTGCTTTGTCGAATACGGGAGTAGTGGCTTGTCTTCATGTGGCGGGCACGAAGTGGGGGATTAACCAAGTAGGTCTTGATCTTTTCAAAAGTTGTTTGGCACTCGGAGTCCCATTTGATGTCGGCATTCTTTTTCATCGGTTTGAACATGGGCTCGCGAGAAGATGTCAAGCGGTTGATGAAGCGGCCCGATGTGCGAAGTCTTCCCATGAAGCTCTTTACTTACATTAGGGTTTGAGGCGGCTTCATGTCGATGATGGCCTTGATTTTCTGGGATCGGCTTCGATACCTCTTTACGTAACCATGTACCCCGATTACCTTGCCGCGCTTGACGCCGAAGGTGCACTTTGCCGGGTTTAGCCTCATGGAGTGCTTTACGAGTACGTTGAAGAACTTCCTCGAGATCTGTCATGTCTTTGCATGTCTGATCCCTTGGAGTGGATGATCATGTCATCGACGTATACTTCGATTTCCTTGTGAATCATGTCATGGAAGAGGGTACATTGCGGCCCGGTAAAAGTAAGCCGCGTTCTTCGGACCGAACGGCATGGCCAGGTGTAAGCAGTATGTCCCCCATGGAGTGGTGAAGGCGATCTTGGCTTGATCCTCCTCGGACATTTTGATACGGTTGTATCCAGCGAACCCGTCCACGAAGGACTTTACTTCGAAGTTTGCCGTGGTGTCGACCGGCATGTCGATGTTAGGCGATGGGAAATCATCCTTAGGGCTGGCCTTGTTGAGATCCCGGAAATCCACGCGGCATCGACCTTTCCAGTTGGCCTTGGTGACCGTCACGATGTTGGAGAGCCAAGTCGGGTACTCAATCACTACGATGAAACCAACTCGGAGCATTTTCTCAATTTCTTCTTTAACTTGCAAGGACCACTCTGGCTTGATCTTGCGCGGCTTACATTTTGACGAGGCTTGGATTCGGGATCCCGGGGGAATTACGTGCTCCACGATTGAGGATCGAGTCTGGCATGTCTGGTATGACCGGGCGAACACGTCAACATACTCCGGAGGAGGCTTATCGGGGCTTCTTTTACGTATCGGCGAAAAGCGCCCACTTGTGTCTCTTTAGGCTCTTTGCACGGACCCCCGGGTTCACTTTGGTCATAACCTCTTCGGCGGCTTGGGCCCGGTTGTCCTCTTGGTCAACTACACGCTCGAGAACTTCTTTAATGTATTGTTCGTTTAATGTATGCTTCTTTATCAATTGAATTATTAACGTCTTTTAAGTTGTTTGTTAACTTATCGGTTGTTAAAGTGGCAATGAGAGGATACTCAGAAAGGTCGAGACTTTTCATTAAACAAGAACGGGAATACATGATTGGCTACAACATTATAGTCCTCCGTAAGGCCGTTGGATGACTCGGAAGGGGCTGAACTCGACAGGAGGCGGCTCGAGAGGGTTTGAGACCGGGTTTAGGGAGATGTGGGTGCGGGCCCGGCTTGTCTTCCAATTACACTTTGGCTTGCCCTTGGTCGGTGAAAGTTACCCAATTCTTCGATGGCATTCTTTGGATGCTTGAGAAGGGTGCGGGGATCGAGAGGCTTGGCCTGCTTTGTCCCTATCATGGCAATCATCTTTGTTGTCGGAGCCCCAGTCGATCAAGTTGGGCGGCTCCATGACTTCTTCAAGCAGGCTACGTAGAAATTTGGTCCCGAGAGCGTCTTCTATGAATTACGGTTCCTTACGCTTTGGAGTTCTTGTCTCGAATGTGGCATCGGTGGGCGATCCGAACAATCTGTTTCCCATGGAGAGTACCTTGAGTTGCTCCTCCAAGTGCAGGATTCCCTTGAATGTGTACTCATCTTTGGGCGTGGTGGCGGTTGGTCCCGAGGTAGAGCTGTGATGTCGAGGAATGCTCCCTTATCGGATTAGCTTTGAGTCCTACGAAACGCTTGAGGTCCGTGCTAGGCTGTTCCATTCTTCTGTAGTCTCCGTCTTGACTATCCACTGCTTCTTTCTCATCTTCATCGGTTCCTTTGTCGGTCCCCTCGGTTCTTTGTCGGTTCCCTTGTCGGTCCCCTCGGCTCTGCTGTCGGTTCCCTTGTCGGTCCCCTCGGTTCTGCTGCTGGTTCCCTTGGTGAAGTAATGAGCGAGGTCAAAGGCTGTAAGGTCGGAGGTGGGTGTGCCGTCGGAGGTTCCCCTTTTGCGGGTTTTTGCCTTGGTGCGGGCGAGCCTTTTGTCTTCCTTGATGTCGGCGGTGTTGGCACGTAGCGAAGCCCTGGACCGTGGTGTGGTCCTTGACTTCAATAACTTGGTGTTGGCCTTGCGGCCTTTTGCCGAGCCGATCACTGGGATGAAGTTCATGAGTTTCATCATCCTCGTGGCGGGAGGAATACGATCGTGAGGCAGTGGAAGGTCCACGTTGCATATTTGGATCTTGGAGGTCTCGAGTGAATCCAGTTAATGGCATGTCATCATTATGCTTGATTTCTAACAACTGGAATGTCGTTGGTCTTTGGTCCCCTCGGTGGTGACATTTGTCGCCGTAGGCGTAGTTAGCTCGTTGCCTTGCATGAACTTAAGGCGATGAAGGGTGGATGCCACACCATTGATTTGATGCGGCCGGGGACGCCCCCGGGATGGGCTGTGAAAGTGATAGGAATGTCAACACTTGAAATTCGGTGGGGATCACCCGCTTGCCGAACCGGATATTTAGAGTAGCAACCCCAGAAGCTGTGCGGGAAGTAGAATCGTAGGCCTTGACGGTGTGGGTGAAGGCTTAAGATGCAGTGGGCTTGATGTCAAGCGGGTCCATCATCTTGGCGGGCAAGACATTCATTCCGGAACCTCCAGTCTACCAACACCGCGGGAAGGCGACGCTCGTCAGTGGGGCTGTGATGTAGAGCGGCTCATTGTGATCGGCCCCAAATTTTGGAAGGTCCAAATACGTGAAGGTGATAATATTGCCATAGTGGATGTTGCCTATCATCGAATGACTTCATGCAGGGTTGCGTCCACGGGGACCATGGTACGGGCCGGGCTTTCCTCTAGCTTGAGCTTGTGAGGATAAGAGGAGGTGAGCGAGAGACCAAAGGGAAATGTTCGCACAGTGCTTGGGCGAGTGAGGATCGGGTCCTCTTTCAAGGAATTTGCGTCTTCGGGCTGGCCGGATTACAATTCGCTCCGTCGGCTTTTGGTGGCCTTAGGCGGCAATGCATGGATTTGACCCGATCGGGTTAGGACGGACATCGGGTTTGGTCCCTTACGAGCAGTGCTCACGAGTTGAGCCATAGTTAGAGGAGGATTCCTCGTAGCATAGGGCCATATGTCTTCCCTCAACTCATTGATTGTGGATGAATTCCGGGAGCTTCGGCGGCTTGACGGATTACGTCCCGGGATGCGCTTGGATGCCTCTGGGGAGGTAGCCTATAGTTTGGCCTTGATTGTTCGAATGTCGGTGCACGACGGTGGTTGCTGGCCCGAACTATGCGTTGCGACCCTCGGGGAGGTTGGAGATTTCTCGGCTCAAGCGAACGGTCTCCTTGATCTCTTCACGGTATATCGCGTTCCTTTCCTTCTTCTTGAGCATACTCGGGGCATTGCAGAGTTGGGTGCAGCGATACTCGTGGTTTGCTAGTTTTCCTCCACTCTTGGCCCGGATCAACCTTCTTGCGGCGGAGCTGCGTCGAGAGTTAGTGCTTGCGTTTCTTCCCATGTGAGAATAGCCGGTGCTTCCTTGAGCTGCGTGCGGCGGTCTAGGTAAACCTCCGTCGGGGAGAGTTTTCTCCTCGCTTTATCGAGTGACGGGTATGTCGGAAGGTGAGTACACGGCTTCCCGAACATCTGCCCGTGTATTTGGTTCTTTGCCCAGTTGATCGTTTACGTAAACGAATGCGCGTAGGCTGTGGAATTTCCACGAGTAGTTGCTCGAGGCAATTTCCATCTTCCTCTTGTTTTTAAATAGACCTTCCTCCCCACGAGTTGGCCTTTCAATTTGAGTGCGGAAATGATCCGTTCCCATCCTCCCGGGACCACTTGGGAGTCAGGTTTTGTTGACTTCATGCCGGCTTGGAAGAGAATGGTTTCATCGTCTTCGTCGTCGCTTTCACGAGAGAACTTGCTTTCCCAGGGAAGGTAAGCCGGGATTCTTTCTGCTGTGTGACGTTCCATCTCCTAGGTCATCGGGACCGTTGACCACCACTTGCACAGCGAGAGGGGTTGGATGAGAACGAGACGGTAGTCGGAGGAAGTTGCCATGAGCAAAACTCTTGAGGTCGGCGGTCTAGAGTGGCCTCTAGCTTTACTGTACGAAGAGTTTGCTGTGACACTTTAAGGGCTTGATCCTGTAGGTCTTTCGAGCTTGGTCTTCGTCCCAAGACGACTTTCTTGAGCGGCTAGTTCCATGAGGGCTTTCCTTGCGAGAGCTAAGCAGTCTCCGTAGGTGCGCGTCATCTGACTAGTGTCCAGAACCGTGATTACATTTAAATCACCGAATGGCGGGAACACTTGGATTACGTTGACAAAGGAAGTCGGACTAGGACATTCCATGCGGCCTTCCTTGATCTCGATTACCAAGAAGTTTGCCCATATACGCTTGATTGACCCACGGGGGTGTTGAATTACGCAATGTTGACGGTCTCGTGATCTCGCTCGATCGCCAAGTCTATCGAGCTAGCGGTCGGCGCGGGATGTCGAATCCGGGGCCGTGACGGTGGGAGCAGAATCGGCTGGAGCATGTTGATCTTTGAGATGGTCATTTCCTATGTCGGAAGGCGGCTACGCCTTGCGGGAAGACTTTCACGAGATGTTTTCGGGGTGGGCTGCCGGAAGCGTTCCCGAGGTTGATCGACTTGTAGCGGGGTGAGGAGCTTGGTCTCCTTGGCTGTTGCCACTTGGCCTTGGCGGCGCTTGAGGGTATAAGCTTGGCGACGGCACGGGCCGGTTGCAGCTGGGCAGTACTCGGAAGTAGTGATGAGCTACGAGCTCGCTTGGCCGAGCCTCGTTTACCGTGAGCGGGCGATCGTCGAGGTGACCTTGGTATTGCGAGAATCGACGATAAGGACCGGATCCTTGGTATCATCGGGGTATCTGGAATAGATGATGTTGACGAAGTCGTCGTCGATCACTTGATCGAGAGGATTCTTCATCGTGTCAACCGGTAACTTCCAATTGTTGGATAGGCACATGCTTGGACGTTGAGCTTGGCAATTTCCATGGTATTGGAGCCTTGGTCGTAGGTGACTTGATCGGAAGGAGTTCCGTCCTCAAAGCGAGCATGTGAATGCGAGAGGTACGCCGCGGAGTGCCGCGTCCTCGACTCCGGAGAGTCTGATTCGTCGTCATCGATCGCTCAATCCGGATGTAGGGACGTATTGCGTACGGTTGCGTTCTTTGGAAGCGGCTAGGAAAACATCATGCTCTTCGTTGGAGAAGAGGGTGCGGCGGGTAGTTCCTCGTGGAGGACATCCCATACGACTTCCATGCATTCATCCCGAGAATGACGGTGCTTGTTGACCTTTATCACAAAGATCTCTTCGCACTGGCGGGGCAGAGAGTTGGTTTGGAGAATGCTTGTGAATCTCAATTGGAAGGCAGGGGGTTTATGTGCCCGCATCATGGCGATGTTCGGCGTTTCCTTCCAATCTGCCTCCAAATGTTGGAAACGACAGTTGAACTTGATGTATCGGGCGCCGAGTGCACTTTGCTCGAGTACGTTTACATAGTTAGCATCTCCAGGACTACGAGGATTCGATGAGATTTGCCCGATAGTCCCTTGGTTGATTCGAAGGAGGTAACCCGGTGCACGAGTGCGGACACGCAGCTCTTGTCTCGGCTTCGTTTCCTATGAGGAAACTATCCCTCGGATGACTTCGAGATCTCCTGCTTAGGTTAATGAACTTAACACACGATGGAGAGTGGAAGCTATGGCTTTCATGTGGTGTAGCCAAGGGCGACCCAAAAGAGGCTGTGAACTCGGATGGAATGTCCATCACGTGGAATTTCTTGGCACCATTTGGGTTTCGAACCGAGTTCGAGTCACCGTCCCGGGATGGGACGAGGCAGTGTCGTAGGCCTTGATAGTCGGCGACGGAATCGGGTGGCTTTCATTGATACGGAGGGCTCGCATCATCTTTGAGAGGAGAACATTAACGGCTGACCCGTTATCTACCAATACTCAGGGGAGTGATATGGTGTTGAGCTTGAGAGTGATGTACGGAGCTTCGTTGTGCCCGAGGCATCTCTCGGTAAGTCTTCGTCACGAACGTGATCATCTTTGCCATACGACGGGAGTCGTAGATCTCGTCTCTATCCAGTAGAAGGAGAGTCATCCGGCCATCCGTTTCTGTCTTCCTCTTGCGAGGTAAAGCCTTTCTTTGGAACCTCGGGAGTGTGTTGAGGCTGCTTGTGGCGGTTGCCGCCCTTGGTTAACACATTGATCGAGTGCGATTGCCAAGGCGGCTTTGATCTTCCTTTCTACGGTCCGAGCTCGGAAGGTTGGACAAATTGAATCTTGGGCGATCCGTGTGAGGTTAGGCTTATTTGCTTGATAAGATTACCAAGATCTGAGGTATTCCGGTGTCCCGGGGTCTGAATTACGGTTTAGCGGGACTTTTCGGCTTTCCCCCTTTGTTTGCTCTAAAGGCTGCATGGCACGGAGGCAAGGAGAGGGTGGAGTACAATACGTAGTAGTCGAACCTCCGGAAGGTTCTCAAGTGTACCTACCTTTGGTGTCCCGGCTTCGTATCTTTCTCTCGATTCTTTGTTGAGAGGATTTCTTCTTTTGTTTTCTCGGAGGATTGCTCGGACGGTTTCTCGGGACTCGCACTCCCGGGCGAGGCGGGCGATTGCAAACATCGTAGGCGATGTAGACATTAGAGGAGGATCATTTGAAAGAAGCGGAGCGGTTACGTGGCACTCTTCTTGGGCACCCACTCAATGGAATTCACTTGTTATTGTTCGGAAAAGGATTCCCGCGTATTGGGCCCACGGGCGCTCAACTTGCCTTCTTCTATCAAGTTACGGATTTCGTATCGTAACCCCAAACAGGTTGTCGGTGGTATGGCCGTGATGCGATGGAAGGCGCGATATTTGCTCTTGTCCGCATTGGCTACGGGAATTTTGGGTTTGTAATTGGCAACGGGCTTAAGGAGACCCTTCTTGATTAACCACTTCCGGCATCTTGCTCGGTGGCATGTCCAACTTGTCGAAGTGTAAGACATGCTTCTTACGAGTAGAATTGTTGCTTTGTGGGGCCCCGGGTTTTACATTACCCATTGTCCACGATGGGCGTAGTTGACGGACGTATCTTTCCCTTTGCCGGGGCCGGTGCGGGATTGAATGCAAGCTGCTGGCGGTATACGTATGGCTGTGCGGTAGCCAACTTTTCCTTGAGATCCTTCTCGAAGCTGTGGCCGGCATTGACCGTGGCCGGAGATGCAGGAAGAAATTGTGGCCCGATGAGAGTTCGATGGACGGTCTTAGCGGGACTTGAAGATCCGCATCTGTTCGTCTTTGGAGAGTGGCTCCATGATCTCGAAGAGTTTCCGGCTCCATCTCTTGTAGAATTCCCCAACACTTTCATACGCTTTACGCTCGGTGGTGATTAAGTCCTCGCGACTTGTTTCCCACTCTAAGTTGGATGCTGTGCCGTTCCGGGAAGATGTTACGATCTGTTCCCAGTGTGGCGATCCGCGAGCTTGACCCTCGAAACCATCGTAACCGAACTTTTGAGCGTATCTTTGGAAGTGGTCGGCCATTTCTTTGGAGGGTTGCTCCTTTTGCTCTCATGCAGAACGTAGGTGTCGACGTGCGTTTGAGGACATTCGGTTCCGTCGAATCGGTCCATCTCAGGCATTACGAACTTGGCGAGGAGAGGCGTGACCATTCCGGATACGTGGATTTGAGCGTTTCTGCTTTGAGGCTGCTCATGGTGGCTTTCGGAGTCTTTCATACGCTCGACCATCCGAGGCTAAGGTTGGGTCCGGTGGTGGGCTGTGAGGCTTGGCGCGGGTGCTACCACGTGAGCGGTAGTGATTGGAGGTGGAAGGCTTGATATATGTGGATATATGGGAGCCTTCTACGAAGCTATCGGGGTTTGTCCCGGTGTTTAGAGATTCGATGTATAGGCAGCGGGGCGAACCGGGAGGGTATTGAGGATATTGGCATCTGAGATGGTCGGCCCTGCGCCGGTGGTATTGAGTGATAGGAGTAGCCTTGGGGCGACCAAAAATGACGGGGTTGCCACGAGAGGTGGCAACATGGAGCCTAGGTGTTTGTTTCCTTGGTTGGAAGGCATCCAGTAAGTTGGCGGGGAGGAACCTGAGTTGAAGGTTTGGTGAACTGGTTTCGGGGAATCGTCATCCTCGACCGGGACAAATGTACCGTCTGGCGGCGGATAGCCGCTATACCACGCTCATTCGAAGGCTGTACCACGAAATTCTGGCGATCTTCTTTACGCCTCTTGTGAACCTCACAAGCTTGGATGGCTTCTTCCAAAGTCATATACATTGCAGGTGGCGGGGTCCTTCCCGTCACAATTTCTCGGTGAGCTAGACATGTCGGAAATTTTGGTGAGGAGCGAGGGAACCGAAGAAGCTGTCGGCTTGCCGTTACGTGATCTGGCAAGGCGGCGGCCGGAAATCGAACCACTTTACGCTCGATGCGAGGGAACGAAAGGAAGGGTTTAGGCTTCGGAAAAGGGGATTTGGCTCAAGGTTTTCGGGCTTGTGCAATGTGCGATTACCGATTAATGTTTACTTAAAGCGCATTTTCTCGAGTCTAATCGGTTGGAAAAGAGCGGGTCTTCTTTTCGCAACTAATCCTAGAGCTCTAATCGGTGGATCTCGTCACTACGCTTATAAGCCCCTCGTTTCCATTGTAGATCATCTTTCTCGGGACGGACTATCCCGAGCGAGGTCGATAAGGCAAGCGAGTTCCACCGACAAAGGAAAAAGTGAACTTAAGGCTAGGCGATCACGCAAACTTTTAACGTGTGTGACGTACGGGCCACGGTCGAAGTCAACGTCCTTAAGTTAAGGCGGGGATCGTGCCAAAAGAGCCCAGGCATGACCTCTCTGACTCGCTTGTGCGAGAGACCTTAGCTTTTAGCGTTGGCCAAGTTGTGGGCGGCACGATACATACGGCGAGGTTTGGTGACACGGCGTCACATTGAACCTTCGGGTATATTTTTCGGCGAGCTCAGCGTCAAAGTCAAGGCTGAAAAGCTCAAGACTTCGGGTCGGGAACGACCTTTGGTCTCAAACTCTCGAGCTTGACTCGGAGCGGGGCCGCGTAAAAAACATACACTTAGGCTTTATGACACGAGCTAAGCCAAAAACCAACCGGGGTCTTGGACAAAGTGGGACACAAAGAGTGCATGGCTTACACGGGCTAGGATGGGATGTTTGAGACGACCCGTGCGCACCCCGAAAGGTGTACGCGAGACCAATCGGAGTGCAAGCGATAAGGCCATCCCGGGTTAGGCGTTGTAGTGTGCGGTGTATCGAGCGGCAAGTGCACGTGAAGTGCGGTGTTCGAGGCGGCAAGTGCGCGTAGTGTGCGGTCACTAAAATTCTTTTACGAGTAAAAACAAAGATTTTTTTTTTCAGAATGTGTCTTAAAGAATTTATGATGCACAGTTCAAAAGACAGCATGAAAATCAAACATGAATGACAAACATGGTATGATTTTGAAAAGTTGACAATGTAATGCCTTTGAAACAAAAACCGTTCGAGGTTTAAAGGAACTCACACACACGAAAACGAGGAAGGGTAAACGAAAGTTTGACCCACGGAAGGCTTTTTAGAAAACAACGGTAGTTTTGAAAAAAGTATCCTTGTCCCCAGCGGAGTCGCCAACTGAAATTACCCGGATTCGCGCGAGCGAAGCGGTTGTCTTTCGCGGGGGGTTGGTGTCTGAGACCTCGCTTCATGGGAAGAAAAAAATGAGGAGTCGCCACGCGGTTTTTGTATTTTGAGCCCAAACGTTGAGAAACGGCTATTGAAAATGGTGTCATTTTTATTGGTAGCAAAAACTTAGGAAAAGGCTTTGAAAAGGGGGATCATTTTTATTGGCAGCAAAAACGAGTAAAAAGCTTTTAGTACCAGAGATTGTTAGGTTCGGAGGTCAAGTTACGTTTCGGGTAGAGTATGACGAGATCGCCCGAAACGCCTCGCATGACGAGTCTTTCTACCTTTCTCGAAATCGTGTGTGTGTGTGTGTGTCTGTGTGTCTTTTGAAATGGGGGCTTGAATGACAAGCTTAATCTTGGTTTGAGTGACAAACGTTGATTAGTTGACTTTGTTTGAAAAGACGAGCGTTTGAATGACAAACGTCGGTTTTGAGTTTGAAATGAGCGTTTGCGTGGCAAACGTCGATTTTGAGTTTGAAAAGGAGTTCGAAGGTCGAACTCCGGTTTTTTGAACCGGGAATGTCATTGTTAACGATTTTTACGGGAAAAAATGCGTATTAAATGATTTTAAATGTCAAATGGCGGCTTTTAGTTTGAAGATGAGCATTCGGAGGCCGAACGTCATTTCGCGCGTTTTGAAAGAGAGTTCGACGGACGAACTCCGGTTTTGAACCGGGCATTACATTGTTAACGATTTTTACGGGAAAAATGCGTATTAAATGATATGCGATCAACGAATCGGGTTGCGACTCGGACTTTGAAAAGTAAATACTATCACGATCCAAACGGGTCGGACTTTGTAAATGACAGTATTTAAAGTGCGGTATTGAAATCACCCGGATCCGAGAGGCAGCGCGTTCGAGCCCCAGCATCTGGCATTTTCCCCCGCTTTGCGGCGGGTTTTCCGGTTGGAGGATGTCTCGCCGTTTGTTTTCGCATTTGTAGAGTCGCCACGCCATTTTTATTAAGCCCAAAACATTGAAAAAGGGCATCAGTTTAAAGATAATTTTAAACTGTTTTTGTGTGATGAGATTTTGAGTTCGGAGGTCAGATGACTCCTCGGGAAGAGAATATTAGAATATTAGAGCTCACCTGAGTCGCCTCGTAAAACGAGTCTTTCGGATACCCCTAATATCCTTTAAAATGTTGTGTGTGTGTGTGTGTGCTTTTAAAAATGCATGCTGTGTCGGATGTCTACATTGTACACTACGTATTGAAATGTATTGAAATAGTGTAGGAAGGAAGCCTTACCAATGTTGGTTCGTGTGTCTTCCTGGCGAGGAATAGTATTTGAGGTCGGAGTAGCGTTCGGCACGGATCGGGATTGCCGGGAGGGGCCGGTTGTACGCGGACGAGTTTCGGCGTGAGTTGATGTTGCGAGGCTGCGTTCGGGCGAGAGGTTCGGCGTGCGTGGGGATCGCGAGGATCACTCGGGCGAAGGTTCGGCGTGCGTTGGGATCGCGAGGATCACTCGGGCGGAGTTTCGGCGTGGTTTGGGATCGCCGGTTTGACTCGGAAAGAGCGGGACACCTTGGAAAGACCGACGAGGCCTCGGAGTACCACGAGGGCCTCGGAGTACCTCGAGAGTGCCTCGGGCGGCACGGGAGCGTCGCGGGAGCGCTCGGAGAGGCTTCGGAGCACCACGAGGGGCTCGGAAGGCCTCGGAAGGATCCGAAAGGGGCCGGGAGTGCCTCGAGAGGACTTAGAGGGGAAGCCAGAAGGCTTAGGGAGGAAGAGAGAAGTGGGAGGTGTGTCAAAATGAGGAGGGGGAGCCCTCTATTTATAGTGCCAGATTTGGTGCAAGAAGGTCCATACGGACCTCCCTGGTAATCCAGAATTTTGGTTTTCCTCGATTTGAGGGAATATGTGATGATGGTGAATATTCTGGAATTATGATGTCCCCTGAGAAATAAGGTCCGTACGGACCAACTTGACATGCAAAGAGGTCCGTACGGACCAACTCTGCAAGAGGGTAATCATTTTCCCCGGGATTTGAGGGAATATTGTGGACTTTAAGAGGATTCAATAATTATTAAAGCAAAGAGGTCCGTACGGACCATGTATACTTTTCCAATTTCCTGAAAATTCCCAAAAGGTCCTTTTGTCCCTTTTTGTCCCAGAAAGGCCCCTTCCTTGGTTTGGCTGGGGGTTTTGAGAGGGTTTTGAGTGCCAGAGGTCGTCGAGACTGCGTTAATGAGTCTGCGGTGTTTCCCGTGTGCTTGAAAGAGGGTGATCCAGATTGGGGTACTTACAGAAGCCCCTCAACGACGTCACTTATGAAAGAAGTGGTGTCGCCGATAAGATAAGGGTCCTAATCTGGATCGCGTGCTGGGAGATAAAGTGACCGGGGAGGTCAGTGTGAGGACGTGGTGGTGTCCTATTGTGTGATCGTTTAGGTCGGTAAATTTGGACCACTGTGATAGGATTCCTACGTATCCACAGCGGGAATCAAGCACAGTCGTAGTTCAGGTGTGGGGTGAGTGTTTTGTGAATGCGGGCGTGGTGGTGCCCTGAAGTGTTGTGTGACCGCCGAGGTCAGTTGTGAGGACGTGGTGGTGTTCTGGGTGACCGCATAGGTCGATGGCTGGACCCTGTGATAGGATTCCTACGTATCCCTGGCGAGAATCAAGCCTGGTCGTAGTTCAGAGGTCGTGAAATTGTGAGTGTATGTGGGCGTGATGGTGCCCTGAAGTATCGTGTGGCTGCCGAGGTCAGTGGTAAGGACGAGGTGGTGTCCTAACATGTGGTGACCGTTGAGGTCAATTGTGAGGACGTGGTGGTGTCCTGGGATGGAAACTTTACGATTTTCCTAATCGGGTGGTTTAAGGCCTTCCGGGCCGAAGATAGTGATTTGGGAGATTTATACGGTCTTCCGGACCGAGTGGTTTAAAGCCTTCCGGGCTGGAGGTTATGATGGTGGAGGTTTATACGGTCTTCCGGACCGAGTGGTTTAAAGCCTTCCGGGCTGGGGATAGTGTGAGGACTTGAATCGTCTTCTGAATGTGGTTGCGCCACGCGTGAGGACTTTGAATCGTCTTCTGGCGGCGGTTTAGGTGCCACGCGGGAGGACTTTGAATCGTCTTCTGGCGGCGGTTGGTGCCACGCGGGAGGACTTTGAATCGTCTTCTGGCGGCGGTTGGTGCCACGCGGGAGGACTTTGAATCGTCTTCTGGCGGCGGTTGTGGAGGCATGACTGCCTTGAGCTTTGATTGCGAGAGGCCTAGCTGCCTCGTGCTTCGTCAGTTTGATGGCCGGTGCTTGCGTTGCCGTTGGAGTGGACGAGGATGATGGCCGGTGATTGCTTCACCATTTAGTGTTTTGGAGGTGTTTCATGCCTTGGGATTTGTACTCGGAGGTGTTGGCTCCTTCTTGCGCTTGTTTTGCCGTTGAGTGGGCGAAGTTCGGGCTTACATTGACGGCCGTCTTTGAGGATATGCGATCTTGTACGACTTCCCTTTGACTTGTTGGGGAGGATCTCGGGCTTACTCTGATGGCCGATCTTTGGGAATTCTTTGAGCATGCGTGACCTTGTAGGGGCCTTTTCTGGCCGGAAAGTGTCTTCGAACCTGTTTTGAGGGCCGGTGCTTGAGTTGCCGTTGAGCGTTTTGGAGGCGTCTCGTGCCTTGATATTCGTGCTGGGAGGTGTTGGCTCCTTCTTGAATTGCCGTTGGAGTGGGCGAGGTTCGGGCTTACACTGACTGCCGGTGGTTGAATTGCCGTTGGAGTGGGCGAGGTTCGGGCTTACACTGACTGCCGGTTCTTGAATTGCCGTTGGAGTGGGCGAGGTCCGGTCTTACACTGACTGCCGGTTCTTGAATTGCCGTTGGAGTGGGCGAGGTTCGGGCTTACACTGACTGCCGGTGCTTGCGTTGCCGTTGGAGTGGGCGAGGTTCGGGCTTACACTCGCTGCCGGTGCTTGCGTTGCCGTTGGAGTGGGCGAGGTTCGGGCTTACACTGACTGCCGGTGCTTGCGTTGCCGTTGGAGTGGGCGATGTTCGGGCTTACACTGACTGCCGGTGGTTGAATTGAAGGGTTAGGGACCATTCTGCATTTGAATTTGCTGAAAAAGGCCTTAGGACAGTCAGGGGCAAAGATTATAAGGGCAGGAAAGTAATTTGGCCCTCCCTTGCAAGAAGGTCCGTACGGACCAACCTGGGATGCAAAGAGGTCCGTACGGACCAATTTGATTTTTTACAGTTCCCAGATTTTGACTGGGATTAAATGTCGAGCCCTTCCCCATTCCTTCTTCTTCAGTGCATGAACCCGAGAGAGAGAGGGAGAGAAAAACCTCCATTGTTAACCAAAATCCTCCATTTTTGCTTTGAATTGCTTGCCATGGCGGAAGGATCTCGAAGGAATCGTCGACAACGCAGTCAAGAGGTGGTCGAGCAACGGATGGAGCTCCAAAGAAATTGGATCTCGTTTGTTCCATCTTCGAAGAACCCGGATGTATTGTATCCGAATCCGGAGGTGCACAATCGTCGCTCTAGGAACGTCGGGGAGGTAAGAAATCCGTTCCGTTTTGATTCCCTGCTCAAATTTTTTGAATGCTAGAACTAGGTTTTAGTTTTTCGCATTTTTGAATTTTTGTTATTTTTTATGCCTTTTGTGAAATTCTTGATGAATTGTTAAAAATGGACATGTAAAAATTGTGGGTATGTGTATTTTGTGCAGAAATGTGTAGATTAGCTTTTATTTGTGAAAATAAAGTGCCTCTCTAATGAAATGCATGCTTTGGTGTTTTGTACCTAATGCTATTTATGTATGTACATTATGAGAAAAGTTTGTCGTGTAGTGACAAATTTTGTAAAAAAATGTGACATGTGCCGTGTTTTGTGACGGGTTTTGTCTGAAAGTGTGTGCCGTGTAGGGACGGATTTTTGTTATGTAGTGTGTGCCGTGTTTTTGGGTGACGAACTTTGTGGGGAAAATATGTGCAATATGTGCCGTGTTTTTGTGACGGTTTATTTTGAAAATGTGTCGTGTAGTGCTTGATCCCTCTGTTGAGAAAATCTGTACAGTGTGTGCCGTGTTTTTGTGACGGACTGCATAAAAAAAATTATGTATAATGCATGTCATTGTTTTGAGTTGCATGTAAAAAGTATGTGCAATGTGTGCCGTGTTTCGTGACGGGTTATATGTATGCTTTGATTTTCTTTTGCATTAAGTACTGCGAATGACGTACCTTTCTTTGTGTTTACTGCGGGATGTGGGGCTCATGGCTGGGAAGGCCAAGAGGATGAAGACTCGGGGGTCGCTCGAGGCTGTTGTTGAGTTGTGGCATCGGATGCCTGATATTTCTGTGGATGGTAGGCCGAGTCCTAGGAGGCTGGTCTACGCTTCTGGCTTGGGGGTGTTCGTAGAGAACCTGGCCGGGGTCTCTGACACGAGGAAGAACAAGAGCGTCTTCCTTGGCCTTTCTGAGTATTGGTGGGATACCACCCACACCTTCCATCCGAGTGGGGAGAGGTGACGGTGACGCCTACCGACTTTGCTTTGCGACACGGGCTTTCCTTCAAAGGAGGGCCGGTGCGGTGGCGAGATATGATTGCCGATGATGTGTTGGCCAGAGGCTGCCGGGCTTTGAGCCTCGTCCTCGCGAGGGTGCAGGGATGTTATATAGCGATGTGGAGCCGAGGATCACGGCCGATGCTCGGGGCCTATGTTCGGAGTGCAGAAGCCGGGTGACGGCGGAGCGGCGGCGCGCTCCTTTTTGTGGTTTGCACTTTTCGAGACTTTATTCTCGAACCACGCGACTGCGGCTCCTTTTGCTCAGTTGGAGAGCTTGATTGATCTGGAGAGGGTTTGTGATATCGCTTGGGGCGAGGCAGGCTTGGCCGAGCTCTACTTTTCTTTGGACCGGTTTAAGCGGGGTGTGGCGCGATTCTTTGGCCTGTTTGACTTTGCTTTGGAGGTATGAGTTTATTCTTGTTTTGATTTAGCAACTTGTCGTTTCTCCGTTTTCTTTTGCTTGAGCCTTTTCTATTTTTGTCACTGGTGTGGTTCTATGAGATTTTTCGGTGCTTCCTAGTGGGATAGAGATCTGGGGCATTCTTTGCGTATCCCGCGATGTTAGGGGCCGGGCTCGTTCGGCGAGGAAGAGGAGGACCGGCGAGAGGAAGCTCACCATCGCCTACGGGGATGTGCGGGAGCGTGCGGAGAGAGGTAGCCCGGAGGGGTTTATTTTGTTCCCGTGGGCTCGGTATGAGGCCGATGAGTTCGAGGGGGCTCCTGAGGTGACAACGGCGGAAGATGCTTTGCGGGGCTTGACTTGTGATGTCATGTATCCGGGAGAGCGGGTCTTACGCGGCATGGCCCAGGCGTGCTTCCCGTGGCTCCGAGGGACCCTCCTTTTGGGATGCTTGATTCTCGGGATATGGATGTGCTGGATTTTGAGAGGTACCTTGGCGGTGTGGGTGCCGAGGAATTTATTTTGTATGGAGAGGAGTATGGGGCCTTCGTGAGGAGGAAGTTGAGGACACCGCAGGTATTGGCGAGGGAGAGAGAGGCTGGCCCGCAGGTTCCCCCAGAGATTCCGATGACGGGGCCGGATTTCACGTATGTCCGTGGGGACGGATCGAGGAGGAGTGTCTGCATGCCGTTTCGAGAAGGCTCTGCCGCATACCGAGTGGATCCCGATAGATCGGTGAGTGTCTTGACTCTTTTCCATCTTGGCATTCTTTACGTATTTTTCTCTTTTTGTTGTTGAGTATAACCTGTATTGCTTTGAGCGTTTCCTTGGCGCTTGCTTGTACAGTCCGGGAGAGCCTATGATATGCTGACTCGCCGTTATGTGGCGATGAGGTCGTTTGCGAAGAAGATGGCGTCGAAGCTGTCTTGCCGGTCTTCCCGACGCGTGCCGGCGTACGAGCCTATGCCTTCGAGGCATTCTGTAGACGTTCCTCCACCGAGAGCCGAGCCGGAGCCATAGCAAGAGGGACCTTCGAGGGGGCGGCATAGCATGGATGCCGGGACATCTTCGGGAGCTCCGAGGCAGAAGCCCTTTTATCAGTTCTTCCCTCGGCGGGATGCACAGGGTGAGGGTTCGTCGAGCCTTCTTTCTTTGATCCTTTCGCCGGATTTGATCCTTCGAGTACTTTGAGTACCAGCCTCCGGAGGGGGCTCGGTATTCTGATGACGAGGACGTGACGGGCGAGTTCACCGGGATGCCCGACTTCTCTCTGGAGGACCTTGGCGAGGATGATGATGCTGAGGAGTCTGATTAGTATTCATTTGCTTTCCCTCTTTTCATATCTTCTCTCTTTTTTTTTGTTTAGCAACAGACATTTGATGTACCTGTAATAAAACACTCGTATTTGCACGGCAAACAGCATTTTATTTTAAGATGTAATGTCATTTTTGTGATTCCCGGGAGTTGTCCTAGAAATTGTTGCTATTATTTTTTTTTTGTGCATGCCACGTGAGCTGAGAGTGCGTTTGTGGGTAGTGTATGTTTGCCGGAAGTGGCTTTGACCAGTGTTTGGGCAGTTTGGAGCAAGGTCTTGCTGAGGACAGTGGTTGTTGTACCATTTGCTGGGGAAATGGGTCATGGTTACAAGGAGGTCCGTACGGACATACTTAGCATGCAAAGAGGTCCGTACGGACCAACCTTGCTTTTGGGAAGGAGATAAATGCTTTCCAGTGTCTGGACTTCTCCCCATTCCCCATTTGCAGCCATTTTCGAGCTTTCTTCCCCATTTTCTCTAGGAACCTCCATTTTTGCCATGGATTCTTCGTATGTTCCTAGAATTTTGCCGAGGCTTTCGCAGGAGAGGCAAGCACACTTCCTTGAGCAGCTGAAAACGTGGATGCGGCGCCGTATGAGGCATCAGAGACGGGCTTTTGAGGTAAGGTTTCGTCTTTGCTCGATTTGGTCTTTTAAGGAGTTGGTTCCTGATTGGGATTTGTTGCGGGCTGCCGCGAAGTTCTGGGATGTTAGGAGGCATGTGTACTGTTTCTCCTACAATGAAATGGTGCCCACTTTTGAGGATTTTCGGGCTTTGATGGGGGGACCGGAGGTGGAGGCCATCTCGCTTCCTTTGATTGGTGGTGCTTTGCGGTGAGCGTGAAGCTTGCAGGCTTTCTTCGTACTTCGTTGGAAGAAGTGCAGGGCATGATCCTTGATTTGGGTCATATTGACATTTCTGAGCTGCCGGAGCGGTTCATGGTTGATGATGAGAGTGATGTCTCTGGGGACGCATTTGCCTTGTGCGTGATGACGACGCTTTTCATGGTCAGCTCCCTTGGCATTTGCGATGGCGCTTTGCTAGATGTGGTAGGGCACTGCAGCTGGAGAGGATATTGTCCCGTTAGTGCTTTGGGGAGACTCTTCATGGTATCGGCCGTCCGGCGGCCGGGGATCGTTTCATGAGAGGGGAAGCCTTTCTTTGCTCACCTTGTGGGCTGCGAGAGAGACTTCGGGCCATGCCCGAGGCTCAGACGTCGTTTAGCCCGTGGTCATTTGCTCGGCGACCTCTTGTGTTGGATATGGATCGATCCGCACGGGAGAGATGGATGGCACGGCTTGGTACGCATCGGATCCGGCTGGTGGGTTCCGCCTGGAGGATTGAGACTAGGAGGGTCTTTCGGGAAGGGTCCTATGTCGTCGAGTTCCGGGTTTGTCTTGGTCCTCCTTCTATATTCCGTCGCTTGTTTCCGGCGGTTTGGGATGAAGCAGAGCCTTTGTTGGCTAGGATGACCTTGCTACCGCGGAGGTAGTTCCTCTTTGTATGGCGGCTTGAGTGCCTTCTTGTATTTTACGAGGGTATGGAAGTATTCCGCTTTCCCTTACGTGGTACTCCTTAGACGTCGGGGAGTGTCGTATTGACGACTCGATGCACGGCCCGGTATGAGCAGCGTGTTGGGCGATCCCAAGTGGCTTTGGAGAGCGGCGTGTAGCGGTGCAGGACCCGGTTGCCGTAGTAGCTATTGCCTTAGGAGTGCCGAAGCACAGTCGACCCTCGGGATGTGACGGGAGACACTTTGTTTGACTACGAGACTAGAGTTGACCGGCGACAGGAGAGGTCCTCTTTTGCGGACTCGCGGGGAGGAGATCCGAGCCGAAGTACGGCGAATGAAGCCCCGAGAGCTCTTGGATTGTTTGACTCTACGGGAGGACCCACGATCTCGGACTAAGAGACGCGAGTTGGTTCACGTGGAGCGAAAGAAGACTCGCCGGGGACGAGGGAAGAAAGGAAATAATGGCGAGGGACAAGCGCGAGATGGCGCGGAATGACCTCCTAGGTATCCATTCATTGCATTTGCAAACACATTATTTGTTAAATGTATTAAATTTGTCTTTTAGCATGTTGTGAACTTGAGAGTAGACCGTGCTTGAACTCATCAAGAAATGTTGTAACCGTTAGTGATTTGTGATTTACTTTTAAAGCTTTGTCGAGACGCAAGATCTCTTGTTTGCCTTTGTTTCCTTTGTGCACCTTGTCGGCGTCCATCTTTGGACTTTTTACATTGCATTTGTGGTGAAGCGGCACAGGCCATGACGGCAATCCCCTTTGCTGAGGCTTTGTGCTTGACTGAGAGGTTGAATTATCCCCTGACAAGTCGTTTTGACGGTCTTTTCCGTAGCTTCCTTGCCTCTTGTTGGCGTCGGGCTCTTGACCTCTTTTGGTAGCTTCTGTTTGAGCTTCTTTTATTTATTGTTTTTTTTTTTTTTTTTTTTTGTGAGCCCTTGCTCGAGCTCCTTTTTTTTATTTTTTTGTGAGCCTTTGCTCGAGCTCTTTTTTTTTTTCGAAGTGCGTGAGGGCGAAGACAAGCCCCTGGCTTGGAAGCAGACATGAGTCAGTCGTTTGATGCTGAGTGACCCTCGGATGTCCTTTGATGTTACCGCCGTCGTTTGACTTGGTCAAGGTGACTGTTGGGGCGTGTTCTTGAAAAGTGCGTAGCTTGATGGAGGTCTTGATTGACATTCAAACTTTTGACTTTTTTGTGTATTTTTAGACCGGACCAATTAAGGTTGCCTACGTTCCCCCGGACTAGAGGGCTCAGGTCTGCGTAGTTCGACACTACATGGAGTGCCAAGAGATGCACGGCTGTTCTTCTTTAGGCGAAGTATCTGCGAAGTTTGCTTCCGTTGACTGGATTCAAGAAGGGATTGCCGTCTAGGTCATGCGGCTTCATGGCGCCTCCGGAGAAGATATTTTGAACCACGAAAGGGCCGATCCATGTGGGTTCCCATTTTCCCAGTGGTTTGGGTCGAGTGGGAGGCTTTTCTTTGAGTACAAGGTCGCCTTCCCTGATGTCTCGGGATTTGACTTTCTTGTCGAAAGCTCTAGCCATCCTGCTTTGATAGGCTCGGACGTGTTCCATGGCCTTTAGTCGTCGCTCGTCTAGCAGAGCCAATTCGTCGTGTCGGCTTCGGAGCCATTCGACTTCGTTGATGTCATTTTCCAGCAGCACTCAGAGTGAGGGAATTTCCAATTCAATGGGAAGGACTGCTTCCATCCCGTATGTCAGGGCGAATGGGGTTTCTCCCGTGGGCATTCGGCGATGTGCGGTAGCCCCAAAGTGCAAGGTGCAGCTTCTCGGGCCAATCTCGTCCTCGGGTGGTCATTTTTCGGATGATCCGTTCGAGGGTTTTGTTTGCTGCTTCCACGACGCCGTTTGTTTGTGGCCGGTAGGGAGAAGATTTGTGGCGTGTGATCTTGAATTCAGCCAGCAGTCTGTCGAATTCCCCTTCGAAGTGTGAACCATTGTCTGATATGATCTCATTTGGGATGCCGTATCGGCAGATGATGTTTTCCTTGAGGAAATGCGCGACCTTCTTGGAGGTGAGTACCTTGTAGGACTTGGCTTCGACCCATTTGGTGAAGTAGTCGATGGCTACTATGATGAACTCATTACCGTTGCTGCCTGGCGGAGCAATTTTCCCGATGACGTCAATTCCCCAAGTGGCAAATGGCCAGGGTGTAGTCATGCAGTAGAGATCGTGGTGTGATGATGTGCATCCGAAAATTTTCCCATTTTTATTTGAAAAAATCAACGAAACGGAGTCGCCACGCCATTTTTATTTTGAGGGCCAAAACTTTGAAAAATGCCCGAGATCAGAAATTTGGGTTCGGAGGTCATGTTACACGCCGGGAAGGACGTTAGTGTGCACCCGGAATGCCTCGTAAAACGAGTCTTCCAAGCTGAAAATCATTTGTGTGTGTGTGTGTTTTGGCCAAAATAACTTGAAACTCAGAAAAGTAAAAATTGGGATATCTTTTTAAGACTTTAAACTGATCCCATGATTTTTTGGGTGATTTTTGGGTTGAGATTTGGAACTCAAAAGATTTTTGGAAGTTAAAAACCATTTCTGCCAGAATGAAAAAAAGCAGTTGGCCCTTGACTTTGAAATGGACTTTAGGGCTTGAAAACTCCAGAATCTGGGAAAAGTCCGGGAATGAAAAATGTTCAAAACACCTTAAAAAAGGTTTCTGTAAAAGAACTTTTCATTTTGGAGATGATTTGAGGGGTCAAAAACTTCTGGAAATCTCAGATCTGAAATCTGGATTTCCAGAGACTGATGAACTGACCTTTAAAAGAAAATTTGAAAAAAGAAGTTTTACTCACACAAAAAATAAAGTAAAAATATGTATGGAAAGATCTGGATGTTGGCTACAAAAAGTATTTTGTAGTCAACACCAAATTCCAAGTTTACCTATGTCCAAAAAATTAGACCATGGACTGAGGTCTGAGAAAATTGCTACTGGACAGCAACTTCTCAAGAAAGAAAATATGATTTTAAAGGGGGTTTTGCATCCATGCTTGTCCCCATTTCCCTAGGTTTTGATTAGTGATCACTTGACATTTTAGTGGTGAATCAACTATATCAAACCATCCTTGGGGTACATTAGGACTAAGCACTTCATTTGCTTGGGAAGGGGAATTTTATCCTTTGAAAATGAGATTTGATGTATGAAAATGATTTTTAGGGTTTTGAAAATGTGTTTTCTTTGCAAGAAAGTAAGAACACTTTGAAAATAATGTAGATCCTTGTAGAAGATCATCCATGGAGATGAACTTCCATGGTGATCTTCTTGGATCTAAAGCAAGAAGATGAATAAACTACATTTTGTAGCTTGAAAATGCATGCATGGATGAATTTTAGGGTAAGGAGAGGGAGGTTATACCTATCTTCCTTGTGTTTTGTGTTTGAAGGCTTGAATGTGAGAGTGTTTAAGGCTTGAATATGAGAGTGTTTGAGGGTGTTTAGGGTTGATGATTTGAGTTGGTTAAAGAGAAAACAAGTAGATAACAATGAAGTCCTCTATGTTTTCTCTCTAATCCTCCTCCTATAGGGTGATTTGAGCTTGGATTGGTGTATGTATGAGAGTATGTATGAGAGTGATTTGAAGTGTTTGTGAGTGAGTGAGATTTGGGAAAGATTGGAGAGAAAATGGTGGCAATCTATGGATTCCCACCGTTTTCTCTCTATATTCGCCAGTTTCGTTGCTGTGATCAAATTGTGTTGTGTAAACTGAGAGAGGAGGGTTCAATTTATAGCCCTCTGAAATTGACAAACATGTCCGCGCGGATATGATTGACGGCGTGCCTTGTTCATTAATTACGGCTTCGGGCTTTGGACAGAAGAATAAAATTCAAAAATCCAGCAGCTTTATGTTTTTCAACTTGCCCAATTCGGATTTTTCTTATTTCTTTTGCTTTTTGAGATTCTTTTCTTGGTTTAACTTTAAATGGCAATGCCCATTTTACCCTTACTTTGTTAGAAAAGTTAGGAATGTTAGGAATGTTAGTAATGTTATAACTTTCGTTAATTTTCTAACGAAAATGCTAACAAGCTCAAATTGGAGCACTTACGGTAGCCCCTCGGCGGCGCCGCTTTCGAAGGAAGCGGGGTCGTCGATAAGAGTAAGGCTCCATATTTTGGCGGGATGATCAAGTGATCGAGTGGTGAACCTATTTAATAGGCTACCTACGTATCCTTAAGAGGAATCAAGCCGTCGTAGTTCGGGTCTTTCGACTATCTTTAGTTGTCGACCACTGGAGTGACTGTTTTAGGATGTCAACTGCGAGCGAGTTCTGATCGATTCTTTGAAAGAAACTCTGCTTTGGGGATAAGAAATGACCCTCTTCGGTCTGATGGCTAGGGTTGTATATCCGCTCTGCTGGGGATAGGAATGACCATTTTGGTCTGGTGGCTGAACCTAATGATAGGCTACCTACGTATCCTTAAGAGGGAATCAAGCCGGTCGTAGTTCAAAAATAGCTGGGGATGGTCTTTGATGGTTTGACAAAGTATTTGAGGTTTGACTATTTTTTGGGAAGTCACCCTAAGATTTGATGATAATGTTCTTTTAGAAAAGTAGTTGATTAAGATATGCTTTCATACTGTCTTTGTGCTTACCTGTAGCCGAGGCTACGGCGATGTTGATGAAGAGTTGTTAGGTTGCCGTTCGTGGGACGGTTTCACAGCGACGATTTCTTTGTCTTTGGAGGCATTTTGACCTGAAGGAGGAGTTTGGTTGAGTCCGCTTCTTTGGTGATCGTCAATCTTGTAGAGGTTTTTGAGCTTGTCTTCACATTGGGACTTCTTGCTTTTGAGAACTTGGTGTCTCTAATCGCATTGTATTTGAGAACTTGGCGTCCCTGACCGATTTGTATTTGAGAACTTGGCGTCCCTGACCGATTTGTATTGGAGAACTTGGCGTCTCGACCGTACTGTATTTGAGACCTTGGTATCTTTGACCGATTTGCATTTTGAGAACTTGGCGTCTCCGACCGTACTGTATTGGAGAGCTTGGCGTCCCTGACCGATTTGTATTGGAGAGCTTGGCGTCCTTGACCGATTTGACTTGGCATCCTTGACCTGATTTGTATTGGAGGACTTGGCGTCCTTGACCGATTTGCGTTTTGAGAACTTGGCGTCTCTGACCGATTTGTATTGGAGAACTTGGCGTCCTTGACCTGATTGTATTGGAGAGCTTGGCATCTCTGACCGGATTGTATTGGAGAACTTGGCGTCTCTGACCGAATTGTATTGGAGAACTTGGCGTCCCTGACCGAATTGTATTGGAGAGCTTGGCGTCTCTGACCGGATTGTATTGGAGAACTTGGCGTCTCTGACCGAATTGTATTGGAGAACTTGGCGTCCCTGACCGAATTGTATTGGAGAGCTTGGCGTCCCTGACCGATTTGTAGACACTGGAGGCGGTCTTCATATGTTTGTGGATGTTGGGGACTGTTTTCATCCATTTGAGGTCGTCTTTGGTGAAGATCATCCTTGCCGAAAAGGGGGATTACGTTTGAATTCCTGCATTTGTTAGTGAAGAGGAAGATGCCTATATGGCATTCATGATGGCGGATGCATGCATAGAACCAAAAATGATTATGAGATGATGCGTTTATTTGCTTTCGAAGATGCACTTGGCCTAAGCTTTTGGCAGGGAAATTACGATTTATGATTTTCAATCACTTAGAATTTTTCCTATTGATTCAAGTTTTGTGCATGCTACATGAGCCCTGGGGAGATTTTTGTGGGGATGCATGGTGATGAGAGGGGATATATGTGTTGTTGACTATTTGGGACAAGCTTTGAGCTGGTGGGGTGATATCCTTTGGTCGCGGACTGAATTGCATGTTATTGATGAGGTCAATTTTGATCTTGGAATGAAGTTGGATTTGAACCCCGGGTCTCGATTGAAATTTCTTTTCAGTCTCGGACATTTGAAGGCGACGGCGACGAGCTCTAGAATCAAAGCATGTTGACATGAATGAACCCTCTTTTGCTTGGGTTAGTTGTGATTTGACGAAATGCTGATATGAGGAGATTCCCAATTCTCAACTTTTGATGATGCAGGGAGTTGCCATATGCCAAGTTCTAAAGCTGAAACTCCAAGACAGTTGTTGAGGTGACCAGACCTTTCTTCTGAAGATAGGTGTGACTTGATAAAGCCCCATTCCATGGAAAAGACATGGCAAAAACCACGGAATCTTTCTCTGAATGATTTGATGAAGCCCCAGGTTTGACAAAGCGTCACTACAGAGGTCCAGTTAAAGGTTTGACTGTAAAACTGACATACTGATGAAGTATCAAGCTGATCGATCAACGTGAGAGACCTCGAGGTGAAGTTGATGTGACCCCAGACTCATTGCAGCATTACGTCATGGAGTGAGAAATCCATCTTTGATAACAACTATGCAACTAGAATCCTCCCTTCGAAGGGTGTCTTCCATATGGGAACTGTTAGCCATAGTGGCACTTGGCTTGTTCATGGCTTCAATCATATTCACCCTATGGTTTTTCTTAGGGAATGGATTGTTGACTGTGATGGGCCCTTGGGGTATCCTTTTCGATCAGTTCTCACACCGCCCTTCTTCGTGCCCATGATACTAGTGGGAAGCACAAAGTTTAGTTGTGTCTATCGGGATCCATGGGCTGATGGTTGTCCAAAGGGTCTGCAGTCGACCTTCCTTCACAAGTCCTTGAAAGACTTTGCTCAGAGGCATCTTCGAACTTAAGGCTCCGCGGCTTGGGCACATCACCTTTCCTTGGCATGAGAGGAGTGGCATTGTTGCGATCCTGGCCCGCATAATTAATTGCTTCCTTGCCTTTTGGGGTAGGACAGGAGCTGAGTTAGGGGCAGAAGCTTGGTACCGATAAGTAGGAGCAGTGGCTTGCTGTTGGTCAAACCTTAGCCCCAGAACTGACCGTCGCATGCAGATCTGGATAGGGGAAGTTACTGAGGGGCTTTCTCAAATGAGGCTTCCAGGCATGATTGAAAGATGTCCAATTGTTCCTCATTAGAAGGAGGGTTGGTCATTTTACTCAACTTGAGGTTTCAATGCTTGTAAAAGTCACCGATATTTTCCTCGAAACGCTGCACTGTTGTCTGCAGGTCAACTCTATTTGTTTCCCACTCCAAATTAGCTTTATGCTTCTTTGTGAAGGCACTGGTGATCTGGTCCCATGTAGCCCTGGCCTCGGGTTTTAAGCGGAAGAACCATTTTAAAGCACTGGATTTCAAGGAGAGGTTGAAATAGTCAGCCAACTGCTGATTGGTGCACCCTTTGGCTTTCATTGCCAAGGCATATGTGTCCAGATGAGTCTTCGGGCATGCAGTCCCGTCAGAGAGGTCCAAATTAGGCATCACGAATTTGTGTTGTTCCATGAACCAGGCCAGATGAGGGTCTTGTGGTGGAACTATGGCATTCAAACTGGCGGCAGATTGGCGTAAGTGAAAACCTGTCCTTGGCCCAAATTACCCGGGGGAGTGTGAGTAGGAGCCTGGGCGAAGGGGTAGAGCCTTGCGGCTTCTTTGATTTTCAATTGGCAAGGAGGGTGGAGGCAAGCCTGATGTAGCCGGGTAGCTCGGGTTTCCATGAAACTTAAATACGGGTTGTGACCCTTGTTTGTTGAACTGCATGCACGCTTAGTCGGGTGATTGTGTATAACGGGAGGATACTGTGGTCCGGTGATTCCGATGAGACAGGGATTAGGGGCTTGGTGGCCCATGGTTTTGTGGAAGCTGTGTGAGGGGCAGCTGAGCTAGCATCATTCTGAGGAGGGGCTCCTGACTGTTGCCCCAAACCAAACTGTGGTGGCATTCCAAACTGTTGATGTGAAGGTCCGGACTGATCGGTTCCGAATTGAGGTGGGACTCCCATTTGCTGTGGCATTCCGAGGTATCCCCCTCCATGAGAAGACATTCCGTACTGGCTTTGTCCCCACTGAGAAACTGCGAACTGATTGGTCACGTCAGACTGCATGGGTCCAGTAGTCTGTATTTGGGGAGCTGGCTGACCCAAAGATCGAGGAGATAGTACCATAGGAGGCTGGTGGTGGCATCCTGGAGTAGTCTGGGTGACCGAGAGTGGGATTGGGGGTTTCTTTGTCCGTGGAGGCGGTCGCGAAGGGATCTCGTGAGACTTGTGCGGTGCGAGGCCCAGGCTCTGTCTTGAAGCTGGGTTCTTTGTCGAGGCATTCCAAACTCCGGACCGAGAAGTTCAAAGCGATTCATAGTTGACCGCCGTCCCAAACCCAACCGAGAAGTCATACCAAGCCGATGTAACCGAAGCCCACCGATCCGTACCGAGCCGCCGAGGCATAGCTGCTGCGATATACCGAGCTGACCCCCACTGTATTGAGGCACACCATACTGGCCCAAATCGGGCTGAATTCAATTTGTTTCCCCAAACGACTGTCCCAGACTGAGCTGTGAATGTATACCAGACCGAGGCTGAAAAGATGACTGATTCACAGGTTGAGAAGAGTATGGCCCGGTGGAGGTTCCATGTGAGGAAGGTGGTGGCATTCGGCGGTAGTCTGTCTGGCCAAGATAGGGATAAGGATCCTCTTCCTCTTCTACCGTGAAAGTCCCAAAATTCCTGACACCTTCCAGGGATGAACATCGAAACCTCATTCTGATTGGCACAAGGAGTCTTGTGGACTCGGTTTCCAATATTAGCCATGGAAATATGATGAATCTCAGGTCCTGGTTAAAATTCCGTCCTCATCCTTGGACATCAAAGAACTGCGCTTGACAAACCCATGACCAACATGGCGATCAAATCTCACTTTGCTTGGCAAGGCCTTGGTCTGAAGAGATGTGTTTGCGAAGTCTTGATTTTGAAGAAGTGACTTGGTAGAGCCTTTGTCTCATGATTGTGAATCTGACACAAACCTGGTAGGCATTGCAGACTGATACTGAGATGAGTCTAAACAAAGACCCATCCCATCTTGTAGCAAAGTGAAGAACCAGCGTGACCAAAGAAGCCCCACTCTAAACAAATGGCTTGACGAAAGTCCTCCCTCAAAGAGTACAGTGCAGCTCTAATGCAAATTGAATTGTCATGTAGCAAAAGAGGCAACCCATCCTTCTATATTTACTTTATTATTTTCTTTATTCAATTAGTCAACCGAAAGAAAAGACAATTTAGAAATGTATACCTGCAGGGGCGTATTTTCGAAAAGTGGGGACGAATCCCCGATTTGTATTATTTGATGGCCTCATTTGACGAAGGCACAAAAGAACTCGCTTTGGGTTTGATTCTTTTGAGAGAGCATAAGAATAGAAAGGTTTGTAAAAGTGTATGGAAGCCCCTGCTGACAGAAAATTAGTGTTTAGCTCTATTTTTCCTATAATGTAGAAAAAGAAGACTTGTCGAGACATCTGAAAACATGTTTTATTCAAAATGATCACAAGATTGCTTAAAACCCTTTATTAATGTTCGGGTTATTCAACCCCTAATCTCGATATGAACAAACATTTTGATTAATCATGAGGAGAAAGTCAACTGATACCAAGAGTCGAAGTTGGCGAATGGTGAAGAGGGATCGTGTATAGGAGAGGCTATTGGTGAGGCCGGATTTTTACGGGATTTGAATGTGTTTATGACCGGACCATTTACGGTTGCCTACGTTCCCCTCATTGTGAGGAGCTCAGGTCGCCGTAGTTCGGGCCTGAACTGTGTTTGGCTTTAGAAAAGGGGTATGAACATTTGTGGTACTTTTGGTGAAAAGGCTCGGATAGGAAGTTTGGATGATAAGGTGCGGGCCTTGAGGTGATTCATTGACAAGTCATTTTGAGCGATTCCGTTGCTTCTTGATCGTCGTCCTTCATCGGGGGAGAAAGATTTTGGATGCAGCTTAAGGGCTTATGATATGTTTTTGCCGTTGCTTTAACTGCTCCCTTGTTGTCGACAACTTCCATTCTTCGGGCTTTAATTTTGCCCATATGTCAAACCTTCTGATCGGCGGTGCTAGGTCCTTGGCCTCATTTTTGAAGCTTTTGTTTTTTTTTTGAAGCTTTTTTTTGAAGCTTTTGTTTTTTTTTTTGAAGCTTTTGTTTTTTTTTGATGCTTTTGTTTTTTTTTTTTGAAGCTTTTTTTTTTTTTTTTTTTTTTTGAGGCTTTTGTTTTTTTTTTGAGCACTTGAGGACGAAGGCAAGCTTCTACTTGAACTTTCTTGATGCATGGGGGCGGAGGCAAGCCCCTGTTTTTTCGATGTGGGGTAGATCTCCCGATCCGAGTGACCTTTTGTTGTCCCTTGATGTTGCCGCCTTCGTTGACTTGATCAAGGTGATGATGGGGATATGTTTTGGAAAGTGTATGGCTTGATGGAGGCCTTTGTGAGGTGAGGAAAGTGTATAGGGAGGGCATTAGTTGACTTTCTCGCACCAATTAATTAAAATCTTAATCATTTCCAGAGATTATTTGTTGAGCGATGCGAGTGATCATTTAAAATAAAACCATTTCATTAAATGTAATGTAGGTGTGCAAATAATGTCTCAAGTCTAGCGAGAAAAGAAAAAGACTCTTTTATAGAAAACTTAAGATTAACTACAATGTCCAAGGAGGACTTGATTGAACGAAGAAAGTACTAGAACCTACGAAGGTTGACTAAAAGACTGCTTTTAATATTAAAGGATGGGTAGCCCCTAGTCTAGCTACTCTTTGTTGTTGGGCCGCAAGACGCTTGAGCTTTCCATCTTTACGTTAACTTCGATTCCATTACTGCACCGAGGCGGTGATCGGTTATGTGCCCATGATACGGTGGGAGTGGAGGAGTTTGAGGCCATGGAGCAGTGGGGCGAGCACAAGTTGTCCAAAGAAACGGGTCGGAAAAGTCACGGGGACGAACTTTGTCGATCGAGCATATTGATGGAAGGGAGTGAACCTGAGAGGACCTTGAGGGGTATGGGGCTCTGTTTGGGAGGATTCAGCGATGCGGTTGGTTGTTTTGAGTGAAAGGGGTGATACTAGGCGGATTGTGTCTTCGGGCCTTTCTCAAGCTTGAACCGGCATTAGACAAGTGTGCTGCAGGGCAGGTTGTCCTATCGGATTCTCTCACTTCGGGCACTTGAATTTTGCGCGACGTAATCATTTCTTTGCCCGGTTCGACATCTTGGGTCAAAGGAGTGCTAGTACTTATCATAAGATCAAGCTTCTCCCGCATTTGTTTCACTTGCTCTATCAATATTGCCACATGGGGATCAACGGGAACATTCGAGTTACTTGGAACTCGCAACAAGACTCTTATCGCCAGAGAGGAAACACACCCATCGGTGAAACCGACGGGTGAATTCACTAAGTCCGGTAGATGACAACGGAAAACTTGTGGCATCCGGATTTTCTTTTAGCAACTCATGATCGCATTCGAGGTGGGTGTAGAGGCTTGAACATAGCCACATAGCTCAAACCTGATTATGTGAAGGCCGGAGCATAAACGCGGTATTGCTTTGAAATTGAGGAACAGGTGTGATGGAGCCCAACTCGTTCGAGGAGCCGAGGGCGATGGAGCCCTAATGGCCTCGAGGTGCCGGAAAGGGCCGAAGAGGAATTGTCCTTGGCAAGGGATCATATGTGGATGGAGGGAGGTGTTGGCCGTGGGATGGAGAGTTATAGGATGAAGGGACCGAAATCACTGTTTACGAAGTCTCATCTTCGACCATGACCGAGGGAACCATTCGCCTCAGCTGTTACTCCGAACTCCATGGCGGCGGAGAGCATTGATGAGCGAGGTCACTGTTCTTCATGAATCTTATGGGCGTTTTCCAAATCCAGACTAACTCTTCCTTCCTAATCATCGGATTTCTTGTATCCTTGCGCTTTACGCCAAATCTGCCATCGATCATTATCATCCCATTTAACCTTGGCGTCGATCGTGAACTTATCGGAGGGCGAGAGTTCAAAGCATTTCACCAAATCCAGCTTTGCCATGGCCACATGCTTGTTGCGATCAAACCATCCATTCTCGACATTTGTTGCGACTAAATCATCGGCTTGTCGAGTGTTGAATTCACGAGTTTGAATCATAAAATTCAATCATGTTTACATTCGCGTTGTTTGGGAAATGATCATTGGCGGGGTTGAGATCACCGAGGTGCTCGAGTTTGCCCTTCTTAATTAATCCACTGAATCGCCTTTCTCAAAAGCCGCACGGTTGTCGGTCGTATGACCGTGGTGCTGAGTGGAAAGCACAATGCTTAGTGGTGTCAAAAGGGATTTTGGGATCCTTGGGTGATAGTTTCTCATGGGTTCGAGGAGACCTGCTCTAGCAAGCTATTTAAAACTTTGCTTAAGGGAACACCCAAATCCTCGGGATTCGAGATTTGGTCATTGACTTAGTCACCATTCCGAACGGGGTTTGCCGGTTTTGGTCCATTGGGGCGCTCAAGCTTGCCCGTTTCGATTAACCTTTGAACCGCTCTCTTCAAGACTATGCGGTTGTCGGTCGTGTGGCCATAATGATCATGGAAGGCGCAGTGCTTACTCATGTCGAGAGGTGCATTTGAGCTCCTTGGATGGTAGTCCTTGAGAGGCTCCAAAAGGCCTACCCTTACTAAGCCCTTGAAAATTAAGCCCATGGGCATCCCAAGATCATCAAAACGTTCTCGTTGCCTTAAAGGACCACCATTTCTTGGTTGCTTTTGGGGGCCGTCAATTGTACACAATGCCTTCTTTCCTTTACCGGATGTCGGAGCCGTGTTGGAAGGGTAAGGTTTATAGCGGCGAGACATGTTCGGTACTCATAGTCTTTTCCCGTGCACGAACCCTTTTGATGTAATCATCAATGTAATCGTCGAGATTCGACCTTTTGTAAACTTCATTCGTGTCGATACACAAGATTGATATGGTGAGATGGCCCGAGTCGAGCGATCGTCGATACTCTCGTTGCTAGGCTTTTCTTGTACCTTCTTAATTGGTTCTACCAATAATCCATTGGACGAGTCAATAGGAACATTAGGATTGCATGACCCCGCCACAAGATTGGCATTAGCAAACGAAACCACAGTAGGAAGTACTGGGTGGGAGGAATGACACCGAGCATTAAAAGCGTGACCGTAATCTTCCTCATAAGGCCTGGCAGCTTGCCGAAGATGAAGATATATGGCTCGTAATGGGTGGATACCAGGGAGCAGTGAGTGCGGATCCGTAAGGCCGCTGAAAACATGAGGTTTGAGGCATCGTAACTTGATAGGATTGAATGTGTCTTGACCGCACCGAGGAACATGACCGCAAGGGAAATGTGTATACCGTACTTGATGAGCAGGAGCAGCTTGCGTAACGGCCGGGTGGAGAATTTGATGAGGAGCATTTGACCTTGTTGGACTTCCCAACCGAAGGGGCGGGGTAGAGCTCGGGGATATTGTGAACACGGTGAGCTGACGAAGTAGTGATAAAAGCCTCGGTGGCCCACGCGATCTTGCGGATCATAGGGGCCGTGTGCTTTGAGAATTGGAGGAAGCAAGCCGGCCCCTCTCGAACCATGGAGCACGAGAAACGAACCGTCCCATTTCGAGATGGTGACCCGAGCCGAGCTAATGCGGTGAAGTAGTAACCGACCCTTCCAAGCCGCGGGCGAAAGCCAACCGATTCAATCCCGGTGGTGAGAGCCGAGAGGCACCGGGGCAAAGTTGACCTAGATCGGACCGTTGAGGAGTATCGAGCAAGCAAGGGCCGAGATGTACCGAATCGACCAATTCCTGCATTGATGGCCCGGGCCGACCGAGGTTTTGGAGTAGCGAACCGACTCCATTCCAAGCCGGGACGAACATGTGATCGATTGAAACCCAAAGATGAAAACCGATAGGTGCCGGGGGAAGTTGACCAAGATCGATACGATGAGGCCGAGAGGCGGGATGAGTGATAGGTGGGGATACTTGGCCCATTAGTAGTTCCACACGAAAGGGAACAGGGCATTTGATGGTAGTTGGCATGCCCGGGAGGGTAATTAGCTCCAATCTTCGCCTCAACCGTAAAGGTTCTATTAGGGTGGTGAACAATTGCTAGCCCCCAGGTTACGATACTTTCCAATAACCGATCGATTCGAGCCTCTTGATTTTGTCTTATTTGTTCCAACATCTCGATTCCACTGTTCGGCACTTTGCGGATTTTCAGGGTGTGGAGTTGTACGTCCCCCACCGTTCTCCTCTGAGTTGGTCATTCTGAAACTTTGAGCTGAAGCGAAGGAGGAAACCGATGAAGTATCTGACTTCGGAATGACTGAGCTGAACAAACGATGACCCGGGGTCTCGATTCAAACTTTGCTTACTGTGGAAGGCACAAAAGGGTGTGGTTCAGACTCGGGAAAGCGAAACAGGTTGGTGTTTGGGCTTAGGGCTCATGCAACATGCAGTTATTTGTTCTTGTTTACTTAAAACATGTTTTATTAACCTAATCGGTTGGAAAAGATTGCTCTTCTTTTTCGCGAACTACTCTGATTCCTGGATCAGTGGGCCCCGTCACTACGTCTATAAGCCCCTCGTATTCCACCTGTATTTCGACCTCCCAGGGTGGACAGCCCCGGGCGAGGGTCCTATAGGGCAAGCGGGTCCCACCGACCGAAAAGAAAACGATTCTAGAAGTCTGGCGGGTAATCGAGTCTTAACGAGCATTCGATGTAAATTACGGACAAAGCTGACGTCAAAAATCAAGATTATGTCCGGGGGCTCGACGAAAAGTCGGCATGGTTTGGACTGATAAGCGTCCACAATTGATCTTGACTTGTCGTCAGTTAAGCCGTAATTAGGCATGGAATAATCATTAATCCTTGATGACTCAGTGTCAATGCTGGGAGTCAGTGTATAATTTGTGCCGCCGAGCCGAAGTCAAGGCGCCGGTCAATATCTTGGTCAAAGTCTGCGGCGGAAAACCGCGTAACTTCGACCGATTAGGGTCCCCGAAAGATATTGAGTCGGTATGCCGACAAAGGCTTGAAAGGAAAGGTCTATACACGTACAGGCATGACACGAACCGGACTAAAAACCAACCGGGTCTCGGACAAAGTGTGTCACGGACAAGTGCATGGTCGACACGAGGCTCCATGGGATGTTTGGGTAGTCCTGTGCTCATCCGAGAGGCGTAATAAGACCAAACGGACCGCGACAAGGATTTCCCCGGGTTAGGGACGTAGTGTGCAGTGTACGGTCACGTGCGCGTAGTGTGCAAGCAGTCTATCTTCCCTTTCTGAGTAAAATAGAGATTTTTTATGTGTCTTAAAAAGCATGATGCATGATTTTTTTTTTGGAAATTTTCTTTTTTGAAAAATCTTTTTTTTTTGAAATTTTTTTTTTTGAAAATTTAGTGAACACATAAGCACGTAAGCACGAAAATTCCAACAGTTAGGGACATTATTCCGACAGTCAAAATTTTGACTTTCTCCGAGGCGGCCAAAACAACACGAAAACTGTGCAAAAATCAACACACACACAAAAATGATTTTCAAAGCCGGGACGGAAGCTTGACCCTCAAAAGCTTTTTTTTTTTGAAAACGGTGATACCGGTACGTGGGATTGTTAGACCACAATTTATCCCCGACTCGTGTTAGGAGGCGATAACGGGAAGTTTAATGGTTTCCACCAATATACCAAATACCATTTTTTTTTAAAAAAAGCTTAGTCCCCAGCAGAGTCGCCACTGTGATGATGTGCATCCGAAAATTTTCCCATTTTTATTTGAAAAAATCAACGAAACGGAGTCGCCACGCCATTTTTATTTTGAGGTCCAAAACTTTGAAAAATGCCCGAGATCAGAAATTTGGGTTCGGAGGTCATGTTACACGCCGGGAAGGACGTTAGTGTGCACCCGGAATGCCTCGTAAAACGAGTCTTCCAAGCTGAAAATCATTTGTGTGTGTGTGTGTTTTGGCCAAAATAACTTGAAACTCAGAAAAGTAAAAATTGGGATATCTTTTTAAGACTTTAAACTGATCCCATGATTTTTTGGGTGATTTTTGGGTTGAGATTTGGAACTCAAAAGATTTTTGGAAGTTAAAAACCATTTCTGCCAGAATGAAAAAAAGCAGTTGGCCCTTGACTTTGAAATGGACTTTAGGGCTTGAAAACTCCAGAATCTGGGAAAAGTCCGGGAATGAAAAATGTTCAAAACACCTTAAAAAAGGTTTCTGTAAAAGAACTTTTCATTTTGGAGATGATTTGAGGGGTCAAAAACTTCTGGAAATCTCAGATCTGAAATCTGGATTTCCAGAGACTGATGAACTGACCTTTAAAAGAAAATTTGAAAAAAGAAGTTTTACTCACACAAAAAATAAAGTAAAAATATGTATGGAAATATCTGGATGTTGGCTACAAAAAGTATTTTGTAGTCAACACCAAATTCCAAGTTTACCTATGTCCAAAAAATTAGACCATGGACTGAGGTCTGAGAAAATTGCTACTGGACATCAACTTCTCAAGAAAGAAAATATGATTTTAAAGGGGGTTTTGCATCCATGCTTGTCCCCATTTCCCTAGGTTTTGATTAGTGATCACTTGATATTTTAGTGGTGAATCAACTATATCAAACCATCCTTGGGGTACATTAGGACTAAGCACTTCATTTGCTTGGGAAGGGGAATTTTATCCTTTGAAAATGAGATTTGATGTATGAAAATGATTTTTAGGGTTTTGAAAATGTGTTTTCTTTGCAAGAAAGTAAGAACACTTTGAAAATAATGTAGATCCTTGTAGAAGATCATCCATGGAGATGAACTTCCATGGTGATCTTCTTGGATCTAAAGCAAGAAGATGAATAAACTACATTTTGTAGCTTGAAAATGCATGCATGGATGAATTTTAGGGTAAGGAGAGGGATGTTATACCTATCTTCCTTGTGTTTTGTGTTTGAAGGCTTGAATGTGAGAGTGTTTAAGGCTTGAATATGAGAGTGTTTGAGGGTGTTTAGGGTTGATGATTTGAGTTGGTTAAAGAGAAAACAAGTAGATAACAATGAAGTCCTCTATGTTTTCTCTCTAATCCTCCTCCTATAGGGTGATTTGAGCTTGGATTGGTGTATGTATGAGAGTATGTATGAGAGTGATTTGAAGTGTTTGTGAGTGAGTGAGATTTGGGAAAGATTGGAGAGAAAATGGTGGCAATCTATGGATTCCCACTGTTTTCTCTCTATATTTCGCCAGAGTTTCGTTGCTGTAATCAAATTGTGTTGTGTAAACTGAGAGAGGAGGGTTCAATTTATAGCCCTCTGAAATTGACAAACATGTCTGCGCGGATATGATTGACAGCGTGCACTGTTCATTAATTACAGCTTCAGGCTTTGGACAGGAAGAATAAAATTCAAAAATCCAAATAGCTTTATGTTTTTCAACTTGCCCAATTCGGATTTTTCTTATTTCTTTTGCTTTTTGAGATTCTTTTCTTGGTTTAACTTTAAATGGCAATGCCCATTTTACCCTTACTTTGTTAGAAAAGTTAGGAATGTTAGGAATGTTAGTAATGTTATAACTTTCGTTAATTTTCTAACGAAAATGCTAACAAGCTCAAATTGGAGCACTTACACGTGGGGAGGTAGATGATTGAGGTTGGAGAACCGTTGGCACTTGTCGCAGCTTCGGACAAAGTGGATGCAATCTGCCTCCATGGAGATCCAGTAGTAGCCCATCCTGAGAATGATTTGCATCAGGGCTCTGGCGTTCATGTGGGGACCGCAAGCCCCATTGTGGACTTCGTTCATGAACTTGTTTGCTTCTTCCTGGCTGATGCAGCGTAGGAGTGGCCCATGGTAGCGTTTCTTGTATAGCATGTCCCCGAGGATGACGAAGTGAGAGGCGAGGCGTTTTAGGGCCATGATGCTCTTAGTTTTGACCCCTTCTGTGTGTGGGTCTTCCTTGTTCATGAAGGTAGTTTCCCCGTTCTTGAGGTATTGGAAGATCTGGTATGTGCTGGGAATGGCGTCGGACTTGCGTCTCTTTGGCTCTTCAGCAATCTTTGCAAATCGTTGTGATTAAAACCTCCTCGGCAGCTTGGGCCCGGTTTTTCTCTCGTTTGGCAACATGCTTAAATGTTTGCTTGATGCATTTATTTAATTAATGTGTTTGCCTTTTGTATAGATGAATTGTTATTAACTGTTTTGATTAGTTAACATCATTATTTGCAATGAAATGATTTTTTTTTTAGGAAGGTCGGACCTTTTATTGAAAGTGTGAAGACTGTACATTGTTGATCAAAGACTCACAATCGTTGGGCGTAAAGCCGTCAACAGACTCAAAAGATGTGAATTCACAGACAACAAGACTCGAAGCTAGACTATAGGCGACGAGGGATTGGACCAGGCTTCATTACTCTCGGATGGCTGTAGCTCTAGAGGGAGTGGTGCTGGTTCAGGTGGCCAATCTTCCCTTGGCATGAGTCCCGGAAAGTAGCTTGCATGCGGTTCGATTTCAAACCAGATCGCGGAGGTTTTTGGCTGCTCCCCTGATGATGTCCCTCCATTAGTGTTGCCACCAGTCCTTGGGGGTTTTTGATGATAGAAGTCGCTGAGGGCTACTTCTAGGAGGGCGAAGCATTCGCTGATTCGGAGTTGATTCTTGCTGATGTTGATCACTTTCATAGAATCCGCCTCTTTATCTGGGATCTTTGCTTGGACGACATTTACAATGTCTGATTCGAGCGGGCATGCTATATCTCCTTCCCTGATTAAGCCTTGGAGGAGGTTGCGCCACTGTTCATCCAGGTCGGACACCGGAATGTTGAATTGAACTAAGTTGTGATGGCTGTCCCCGTAAGATCCGAGAGTGTCGGCTAGAGGGTTGTCTTGTACCGGGGGATCGGTGATGAGCCAGTTTGCAAGAGGTTTTTCGGCGAAGTAAGGGTCTACTCCTCGATCAATCTCCATTAGGGCATCCATCTCTTGATCCTCTCTCAAGCATTCTTCACAGTCGCATATATCAGAGTTGTCATCCTGACCCATGAGTTCTTCGATTTCCAGCTCATCGCGGCTTAGAGCGTGGATGTAAGGATCCACTTCGTAGCGGGACAGGGTAGGAGAATTATCTGGGGAAGAGTATTCGGTCATGTCGGGACCTTCTTCTGGGTCATAGCTTGCTGGCCAAGCACTTGCCATTGCACTGCTTCCGCGGATCACTTCGATCGGTCTATTGGCATTGATGAATTTCACGCATTGGTGAAGAGTAGATGATACTGCTTTCATTTGATGTATCCAAGGTCGTCCCAACAAAGCAGAGAAGGTTGGTTTGATTTCCACGACTTGGAACTCTACCGACTCCAGTTGTACGTCGAATTGGATCCTCAAATTGATGACTCCTACGATTGGTCGTGCAGTGGAATCGTAGGCTCGGATTACCCGAGGTGAAGGCCTTATCAGGGAGCGGTCGATGCGGAGTCGCTTCAATGTGCTCAAAGCGATGATGTTGACTGCGGAGCCATTATCAATCAAGACGTTCAGGAGGAAGAACATCTCTATTTTTATGAGGATGAGGAGGGCTTCGTTGTGCCAATTCTCACATATTGGCAAGTCATCGTCTGTGAAGGCTAAACCGCTTCCCGTGCTACCGTTTGACTCAGTCTCTTCTGGGGAACGTTCGATCCATCCATTTGTATGCCTTGGTTGGGGCAAAGATCGTAGGGAGACAGTTGCCCTTGGGCGTTCTTGTCTGAATTCCCGGTCACGAGACCTTTTGACTCTGGTTTCACGCTCCCAGTCATAGCGGGACAGCATGCTGACAGTTTCGGAAATTGCAGGGGGTCTGCTCTCGCTTGGAGTTTCGTCAAAGGCTATTGAGTTTACCCTGTCGTTCCGGGGGAATGGATTTCCGATGGTATTGGGACCACGAGGGCGTTCCAATTTTCCCTCCTCAATGAGCCCCTGGACCACCTGCTTGAGCACGAAGCAATTGTCGGTGGTGTGGCCGGGGTAGTTGTGGAAGGCGCAGTGCTTGCTCATATCCATGTTGGGTTTGGGAGTCTTTGGTTGGAAATTCTCGAGCGGCTTGAGAAGATTTCGTTTCACCAAAGCTTCAAATACTTGACCCAAGGGCATTTCAAGGTTGTCTAAATGCTGGAACTGTGGGAAGCGAGGGGGATTGTTATTCTTTGGGGGCCGCTTGATCGCGGTTTACTTGAGCTCCGTTACGAATGTAGTGTCTTGTTCCGCCCGCTTCTTTTCCTTTGGTTGGGGCAGGAGTTGAAGTTGCCGGGTTTGTTCGATAGCGGTAAGATGAGGCGGGGGTTACTGTTGCCTTTTGAAGACTCAGAGTCTTTTCAAACTTTGTCCCGGCGTTGACCATGGCACGGAGATCCGGATAGAAATGGTGGCTGATCAAGGTCCTCAAAGATGGCTTGAGGCAGGAATGGAAGATGTCCATCTGCTCTTCTTCTGAAAGTGGATTCATTATCTCGCTTAGCTTCCAGTTCCATCTTTTGTAGAACTCGCCCACTGGTTCGTCATCCTTTTGTTCGGTGGCTTGCAGGTCATGACGGTTTGTCTCCCATTCAAGGTTGGCGCGGTACTTCTCCAGAAGATTTCACCGATTTGGTCCCACGTGGAGCGGTTTTCGCCTTCACATTGAGGAACCACCTTAGTGCTGTGGATTTGAGGGAATGCTGAAAGTGATCTGCCATCTGTTGAGGGGTTGCCCCTTTGGCTCTCATACCCAGGACGTAGGTGTCGATGTGGGTTTTTGGGCATTCTGTTCCGTCAAACTTTTCCATTTCTGGCATCCTGAACTTTGGAGGGAGAGGGACCACTTTGTTCGGATCATTAGGTAGGAGGGAGTCCTTCCGAGAACTAGCTAGCTTGCCTTGCATGTCTTTCATTTTTTCGATCAGCCAAGCCATGTGAGGATCAGCTGTTTGAGGTGGGTTACCGTTTTCAGGGACGGAAACCGAAGATGGGGGTGGATTGGCTGATGGGATCGCCATTCGGGAGTCTTGGGGAGGTAGTTGAGTGTATAACAACCCATACCCTGGGGTGTTGAAGTTGAGGGCATGATGGCCAGGTCCGCTAAGGGTTGTGTTTGGGAACTGGGGAAATGAATCGTTAGCCCCAATTGGCAGACTAGCAGGTGGCAAGCTTGAGATGTCGGGATATCCGCTCGGGATGCCTGTCCCTGGTAAGCATGGGGACTTTTGATTGTGATTGCGAGGCTCGTATAGAGGCAAAGGATTGAATCCTGGGGGATACCGAGATGCATTGGGATCGGATGGAGCAGGCACGTATGTGTCTTTGTTAGTGCGAGCTTGATGTGCGAGCCGGGAAGCGTGCCGAGGCGAGCATGTCGGGCCGCTTGGCCCGACGCCCGAGGAGCTTTGAGCAAGAGCCGCCTTGCGTTCTTTGGGATCTCGTAGCTTGGCGGAGGCGGAACTTGCCGATAGCTTTGAGAAACCGGGGGAGCCGGTATGTCTTCGTCCTCTATAAGAACAAAGGTTCCATCAGTTGGGAACTGCGGTGTTCCTCGAAGACGCAAGGTGTCTACGATCCGAGCTTGCTGTTCTTCTTGGCGCTTCTTGATGGTTTCGAAGGCTCGCGGCACCTCCTCCATTGTGCGGAGGTTCCTTAGTGGCGGGGTTCCGTTTCCCTCACCGTTATCCGTTGATCCCGTCATGGGAGAGTAACGGACGGTGCGAGACCGTTGAACTTGAAGGGCTATCGGACCTTGTGACCTCGATGCGAAAAGGTGGCTTCCGTGTATTCTCAACCACTCTCGGTTCGCCGGAGGGTGTGACGGGCAAGGTTTAGACACGGGAATGGCCTTACGGGATAAAAGGGGAAAGCTCACGTGGCATGCGGTTTCCGTTTTTTATTTATGATTTTTTTGTTGTTTTAATTTACATAAAACATGCTTTCTCAGAATCCTAGGTAGGTTGGAAAAGATTGCTCTTCTTTTTCGCAACTATGCTAGATCCTGGGTCAGTGGAGACCATCTGTGCGGCTATAAGCCCCTCGTTTTGCACCTGTATTTCGACATCCCAGGGTGGACAGCCCCGGGCGAGGGTCCTATTGGGCAAGCGATTTCCACCGGCCTAAAAGAAAAATCGAACCTAAGGACCGAGCCTGTCATGTTCGTTTTGATGCGTTAGCCATGTGAATAGTGAACCGAGCCGGCCACTTAGTCAAGATCAGGTCAAGAGTTTGGCATGACCTCTCTTTACCTTGCTTGCGCAAGGGATCTGTGACGTTAGGCGTTGGCCGGGTCATATTGTCATGGCTGACGTATCAAAGGCTTGATGACATGGTGTCATGTGGGCATGGATGTATATCCGGGACGGAACATCGTTTGGGTGTAGCTTCGGAAATCAAGATCGAGTCAAGATTTTAGCATGACCTTTCATCGCCTTGCTTGCGCAAGGGATCTTGAATGCCAAGCCCTGACTCGAAAAAATGGCCGACATGGTATATGTATCCAGCCGTATGACACGGACTGGGTAAAAACCAACTGAGTCTGGACAGAGTGTGACTCAAGACTCAAACGTGCAGGGTTGACGCTTGGCTAGGATGGGATGTTTGGAATGATCCCGTGCGCGTCCAAGAGGCCTAGGAAGACCAAACGGACTGCAACTGAGACCACTCCGGGTTGAGGGTTGTAGTGTGCAGTGTATCCGAGGCAGCAGTGCGCGTAGCGTGCGGTGTAACCGAGGCAGCAGTGCGAGTAGTGTGCGGTCTCTAAAATTCTTTTTCTGAGTAAAACAGAAGTTTTTTGAAAATTTTTAAATGTATGCACAGATGTATATTGATGCATTTTTTTTTTTGTATTTTTATTTTTTTTTGTAAAATAAAAAGTAAAGCACGTGCACACACACACAACAGTTAAAGAAAGGGGTAAAATGAAAGTTTGACCCTCATCATCGTTTTAAAAATCTTTTGTTTTGTTTAAAAAGATTTTAAAACAAAAAGTCCCCAGCGGAGTCGCCAACTGAAATCACCCGGATCCGAGAGGCAGCGCGTTCGCGCCCCGGCATCTGGCATTTTCCCCCGCTTTGCGGCGGGTTTTCCGGTTGGAGGATGTCTCGCCGTTTGTTTTCGCATTTGTAGAGTCGCCACGCCGTTTTTATTAAGCCCAAAACATTGAAAAAGGGCATCAGTTTAAAGATAATTTTAAACTGTTTTTGTGTGATGAGATTTTGAGTTCGGAGGTCAGATGACTCCTCGGGAAGAGAATATTAGAATATTAGAGCTCACCCGAGGCGCCTCGTAAAACGAGTCTTTCGGATACCCCTAATATCCTTTAAAATGTTGTGTGTGTGTGTGTGCTTTTAAAAATGCATGCTGTGTCGGATGTCTACATTGTACACTACGTATTGAAATGTATTGAAATAGTGTAGGAAGGAAGCCTTACCAATGTTGGTTCGTGTCTGTCTTCCGCTGAGGAATAGTATTTGAGGTCGGAGTAGCGTTCCGGCACGGATCGGGATTGCTTCGGGAGGGACCGGTTATCTGCGGACAGAGTTTCGGCGTGAGTTGATGTTGCAGGCTGCGTTCGGGCAGAGGTTCGGCGTGCGTGGGGATCGCAGGGATCACTCGGGCAGAGGTTCGGCGTGCGTTGGGATCGCAGGGATCACTCGGGCAGAGTTTCGGCGTGGTTTGGGATCGCCGGTTTGACTCGGAAAGAGCCGGGACACCTTGGAAAGACCAGGCAAGGCCTCGGAGTACCACGAGGGGCCTCAGAGTACCTCGAGAGTGCCTCGGGGCAGCGCGAGAGCGTCGCGGGAGCGCTCGGAGAGGCTTCGGAGCACCACGAGGGGGCTCGGAAGGCCTCAGAAGGATCCGAAAGGGGCCGGGAGTGCCTCGAGAGGACTTAGAGGGGAAGCCAGAAGGCTTAGGGAGGAAGAGAGAAGTGGGAGGTGTGTCAAAATGAGGAGGGGGAGCCCTCTATTTATAGTGCCAGATTTGGTGCAAGAAGGTCCGTACGGACCTCCCTGGTAATCCAGAATTTTGGCTTTCCTCGATTTGAGGGAATATGTGATGATGGTGAATATTCTGGAATTATGATGTCCCCTGAGCAATAAGGTCCGTACGGACCAACTTGACATGCAAAGAGGTCCGTACGGACCAACTCTGCAGGAGGGTAATCATTTTCCCCGGGATTTGAGGGAATATTGTGGACTTTAAGAGGATTCAGTAATTATTAAAGCAAAGAGGTCCGTACGGACCATGTATGCTTTTCCAATTTCCTGAAAATTCCCAAAAGGTCCTTTTGTCCCTTTTTGTCCCAGAAAGGCCCCTCCCTTGGTTTGGCTGGGGGTTTTGAGAGGGTTTTGAGTGCCAGAGGTCGTCGAGACAGCGTTGATGAGTCTGCGGTGTTTCCCGTGTGCTTGAAAGAGGGTGATCCAGATTGGGGTACTTACAGGTATCAACGGAATCAAACGATCCGGATTCGTAAATGACGATCAACGAGGCCAAACGGATCGGATTTGTAAATGACGATCAACGAGGCCAAACGGCTTGGATTTGTAAATGACAGAAATTAAAATGACGATCGACGGATCAATCGATCCGGAATTGGTAAATGACAATAAAAGTAAACGGAACGGGGTCGGAACGCCGTTTTAACCCGTGATTACATCTCTTACGGAAAGAGAAGAGGATCGAGGGGCTAAAACGTATCGGACCCCGTTAGACGGAGGCGTCTACATTTCGATAACGACGTTCGAAACGGTCGTAGCGACTGGCGCGTAAACCGAGACGGAACGAGAGATTTAGAGAGAGGGAGTTATACCTATGGCTAGGGTTGACTCCTTTGGCTCGGGAGGTGTGTACGGGACACGGAAAGTGATTCGAAAGGTTGTTTCGAAGTAGTAAGGTGCGTATTTGATCGAAATACAAAGGTTTCACGCGAATCGAGACAGAACGGAAGCTCGGAAGGGGTGGAAACCAGTTTGGCCGTGGGGTGTGGTGAATTTTTTGGTTTTTAAAATTTTTCCCTTGCCTTTGACAGTAACTTCTATTTATAGGGTGAAAATTGCAGTAGGAGTCCGGACGGACTTGGACTGAATCCAGGGGGTTTTTGGGTATTTTGGAAATCTGGGGGACTTGCTGGCAATTTCAGGAAAAGTGCACAGGGAGTCCGTGGGACTTTGTATACCAGGGGTATTTTAGTCTTTTCCCTTTGAATTTGATTGTAGGGTGACTAGAGGGAGGTGGCATGCGTGCCAAGTGTCCCTGTGAGTCACCAGCCATGTGGGATTTTGTCCCCGGGTCCCGGTTTTGTCCGTTTTTTAAAATAACAGTCCGGAAAATGTCCGAAACGCCCCCGGAAAGTGTCGGAAAATGCATTTTTCAGGGAAAGCCATACTTTTACGTGAGATGACACGTGTTAAGTACGGTTCGACGTCGGGATGCACGGGGCAGTCCCGGGACGTCTCGTTGGCACAGCAACGGGGAGTTTAACGAGTTCCGGTTAACCTGGAGCGGGCCAGTTAACGGATTTCGGTTAACTTTCTGACTGATTTGGACGATCCAGATTTGGGTACTTACAGCAGCATCTTCACGGCACCGGTGAGCGCCTTGGCCACCACCCTGAACGTCTTGGCTGGGACCTGTTCAATGGAAACAAAAGAGGCAGTCAGAAGCAATCAATGCAAACAGTAAAGCAGTAAAAAGCTTGAACGAATCAGAAAAGAAAGATTGCTCACAGAAGTAGTCCCGCGGGGAAGCCGCAGATGAGGATGAGTCTTAGACATATCAAATGTAGAGCGGCGGATGACACCCCCAGCCTCATACTCAAAAAATCGGGGAGGCGCCGGTATCTGCATCCCCGCTGCCCTCCTGGCGGCCATAACCTGAGGGGTCACCAATCGGGTGAAGACAAACTGGGCATAATCCCCATCATCAGACAGCTCTGCGGCGTCAATACCAGTCCGCGACCGCTCCAAGTCAGGCAAGGCCCGAATGTGCCAAATCCCCACAGGAGGATCATGAGGGACGCGGGAGGCAGCGCCATAACCATCTTGCTGCGGACTCTCCCCCAAGTACAGGGCATCTCCCTCTAGGCCAATCAGAAGCCTCCTCGTCCTGGTCACCAGGGCGGCATCACCAACTACATCCTCGCCATACCTACCATGCCAGGGGAACAGTCTCAACCCAACAGGGGTACCCCTCAAAGCAATCATCGTGTCATGGTAGCAGGCCGTCTTACGGGGCTTCGCCCCGTCCACTCTCCGGCTCTCCCTCGCTCCAAAAGTCCAACGGCGAATAGCAGGGTACAAATCTGCCGCAATCCTCTCAGGCACAGTCCAGGCATAACAGCCAAATACCTCATAGGCCCACACCTGAAATCAAAACACAGAAAACTTTTAGTGTGCAGCAACAGTAAAGGAATGATGACAGAAAAGCCAACGCAGCAGTCAATGTACGAAAAACAAAAAACATACCTCCAGCACGGTCTGATAAAAGTCAAAGAGGTCACACTGCCTCTGCTCACCTCATCCAGGCCTCTATACACCTGGGCCAAACCAGCCTCGCCCCACGAAAAAGTGGATACCTGGCTCCAATCACGAAGAGGCTCCAGCAAAAGAGTCAATGCCGTCGTAGAGGCATTACAAAACAGGGTGTCAGAAAATCCGGACCAGATAAAGGCTCTCGCCAATTGCTCAGCCGTAACTGTAGCGGCATCCTCAGAAAAGAGACGGCACTGATGCGTCAAAGCCGAGTGCAAATCCGCCAACGGAACCCCATTGCCCTTCGGATGAAGGGTCATGCCAGTCAATGCCTGGATAGCGTCCGTGCTCAGCACACCAGGGTCCTCAGAAAAGATGGGCCTGCCCGTGAACTGCAGACCGGTGATAGCAGTGAAGTCATAGGGAGTGATGGTCGACTCACCCCAAGATAGATAAAAAGTGTGGGTAGAGTCCCACCAATACTGCCTGAAGGCTCGCACCAGCTCCACGCTTCTCGGCGTGTCCCCAAAAGCTCCAACGGCAGTAAAAAATGGTTCAAGACCAGTAGCAAAAACCAAGCCCTTGGGACTATCCGGTAAATCAGAAGAGCCAGGAAGAAGGCCCCAAATAGTCGCAATCGCCTCAGGGGACCCCTTGGTCCGCAAAGTCTGCAGGTAAGCACAACACATGTATCAAAAACATACTCATAACGATATGTGCATTCATTCATGTGCATTTTCAAAAAATCACCCAATTCTTTCAAAAGAAGAAAAACAGAAAAAGAAAAATCTTTTCAAAATAATGCACTCCATGCCAAGCATGCAACATTCCTTTGGGAGCGATTTCCCCAAAATTTTATCTCAAGCCCTAGAAATCAAATTTCGAAAGGGTTAATGATTTAAAATACTTACCCCCATCCGTTCCATAATGGAAGAATGCAAATCAAGGCTCGGGTAGAGCCCATTCCCCTCTGAAAACTTCTTCCGTTTGTTCCGATCGACGAGCTTCCTCCTCGCGGATAATGATCGTTGCACATTCTTCCTCGATTCCGCTCGCGGAGGCATTGTAAATTTTGGATTGAAATCAAAATGGGGGGAAGAAACTTTCAAAATTTTTCCCTTTTCTCTCTCTCTGAGCTCGACAGATTCCAATTTGGGGGTCTGTCTTACGACCTAAATTGTTTTAATTAAAACAGATTGGGAAACTCCCCATGTCGGACGACATCCATAGTCCAGAAGGGGTGATTTTCCCCTTCTACCCCTGGTCAATTCTGCCAATCTATCTTGACTGCCTATCATCAAAATTCACCATTTCATTTGGGTTCAAATGCCCACCTCTCTCAATTACCAAGATCCATAGCCCGGAATGGCTATAAACTACCCGGTCCGGAAAGACCGTACAGATTTCCCAAACAGTCAAAATCGTGGGTGACTCCCAAAGAAAAAGTCAAATCGCAGGTGACTCCCCAAAGAAAAAAAGTCAAATCTCCGGGTGACTCCCCTTGGAACAGTCAATCTCGGGTACAAACACCCATCTTCAGGGTGACTCCCCTTAGAACAGTCACTTTCGGGTACAAAACTCGTAGCCTTTCATTGGCACTCCATCTCAGACGAACTACGATTCGGCTTGATTCCCTCAAAGGATACGTAGGAATCCTTTTCATAAAAGGTCCAGCCGCATGACCATCATGGTCGATTCCCCCAGGACGCAAACATCCATCTTTGTCGAACTACGATGTTGGCTTGATTCCCCCACGGGATATGTAGGAATCCTCTTCATAAGAGGTCCAGCCACTTGACCATCTTGGTCATCTCTTTCCCCGCCATTCGTGTCCGACTCGGGATTCTCATTGTGTCGACGACCCCACTTCCCGTGGAAGTGACGTCGCCGAGGGGCTCTGTGAGTACCCCGACCCGAACTCATGTTTTGGGTCCACTTTAATTGATTTTGGGCTCATATAATTGCTAAAGAAGCAAATTAAGTCCAATCACCCAGCAGCCCATTCAACCCATTGGGCCTGCCATCCATTCGGCCCAGCTGTGCCAAAATGTTGTACGCTGTCGTCTGACATAGGACGACACTAAAGCGGTTTAACTGCCTCTGTCGGACGACATAAGGCCTCCCATCAGACTTTCTATAAATACAAGGCATGGCTGATCATTTTAAGGGGAGATTTTGGAGGAGATTAGAGAGGATTGGGAGGATATCAGTATAATAGGGGAAACTCTGCACAAATAGAGTCTCTCTCTCTCTCTCTCATACACACACACTCACCTTCCTCCTCACACACACACATACACCAAGGTCAAGATCCAAAGAAACCCTCCTTGTTGGTGTGTTGAAGGGGTAGACACCATACTACTGGTGATCTTACCTTGTGGACTACAATAGGTAGCCACTAAGCCCTTCTCTCTCTTTAAATAACTCTCTCATACACTCATAGTACCTTGCATGCTTACTTGCTTTAATATTATGTAAGATATTGGGGTTTTTGCATGATAAAGGTGGTGGAGAAGTGGATCTTCAATATTCACTTCTCCCCACCTTAGATCTGGACATTTGGTGGCATAAACACCATTAAAGTTTGAATCTTTACTTATTACCTTTGAGTTAGGAGGTGATGGCTACATAAGAGTGGCCATAAACATGTGATTTATCACATTTGGCCACTAAAGCCAAGTGATCCTCCCATAATACTCACATAATACTGTTATATTACTGCTTAAAGTTAATAAAAATACTTGATTTGCTTTGAGAACAAAGGGGAAATCAAACAGACTGAAGGGCACTGAAATAGGCCACTCTTGTCGGACGACACAGGACTCTCTGGAGATCCTGTGTCATACGACATAGAGCTCCCAGAAGGCTATAAAGCCATTCTTGGACTTCAGATCTGTCAGATTTAACCCCTTTCATAACTCAAGGCTTACCTAAGTATTTTTTGGCTCATAAGCCACTATTTGGGGTGCCTAAGGTCTGTTTGGGTGCGATCTAGTTGATGGAGGCGGTTTGCCATATGACATAGACGACTTCGGATGTTCTATGTCATATGACATCCGTATCATTAAAAGTCAATCATGACTTTGCTCACTCCTATCAACCCCCAAACTTAACTTAGACCTCCAAATAGTATCTTCGGTGGGTGGAATAAATGTTATTCCAGTTCAAGAATAGCTTGGTCATTGTAAAAGACAATCTGACCATGAGGCATCATGTCGTCCGACATCCCCTTCCTGGGAAGTCCTGTGTCGAACGACATCAGAGCTTCCTGAGCAGATTGACTTGATCTTCTGCCTTGTTATAAAAATCATGATATGTAAAGGGTGTGGTCCCCTGTCATGGCTCACAAGTTGTATCCAGTCTTTACGTCATCAATGAAATGCCAAATTTGCATGCCTTGCTCATTGACACATATTTCACACACACTTTGAATGTCTATAATTGTCCAATGTTGATTGAAAGTCTCGAAAGAGGCGTGTTGGGTGAACTCTCTTGTTCTTACCAAACACGTAACCAGACTCCCGAACCCAAAATTCTCTTAAAAATAGGTTTTTCAATGTTTTCCTTTAAAAACGGCGTGGCGACTCCCAAAAACCGAAATTTTCAAAACTTATCATTACAATACAACACAAATTTTTCGGGCGAGCGTTCATTCACTCCTCCGTAGGCTCGTCACAGAAATGTTGCCATTTTCGAATCCCAAACTTAGAAATAAGCCCGAAAGATCCAATGTTAAATTGTCTCTCCGCAATTATGGCTCTATCCGTATGGAAATAAAAGTAGTTTTGGGACATATAATAATTGAACCTCGAGGAATCATGGGTATCCTCACAACGCAAAAGTGTTCCGAGGGGAGGGGGAGGAACACTAGATGTACTCTCATCAACCCTTTGCTTTTTCCGGGAGTCCTTGGATTTACCTCCTCCCTTTTTCGATTGTTCATTTGTTTTACCCATTATAAGCTCAAAAAAATCACCCAACAATAAACAACCACCAACTACTCAACCAAAAATAAATTTGCAATCCAATTAGAATGGGAGGAATGAGAGTTTCGAACCTTTTAAAATTTCTGAAAAATTTCCACCGGAAAAATCAAATTCTCGCCGGAAAATCCAAACTTCGCCGGAATCTTCAACAACTGGCCGGAATCTTCAAGGGTTTAAGAAGGAACAACCCGGAATTGAACACAATTTGGTGGGTCGGAAAGCTTAGGGTGAGGGGAAGGATTTTTGTGAAGGGAGTTAGGTCGGAATATGAGGGGAAGGGAAAGAATTCGCCGGAGATAATGGGAGGTTTGGCCGGAATTTGGAGAGGGTTTAGAGAGAGGAGAGAGGAACGGGTAGCTGGGGTTTTGTGAATGGGGGAATTGGACCCAAATTGTATTTAAATCATGACCCAATCCAACCGACCCGACCCGTTTAATCAATTGGTTCCACCCATGGGTACGCGAGGCGGCCGCATGCAAAGGGGTGAGGCGAGCGCCTCTAACGCCGTAGCTTGGTGCTGGCTGTGAACAACTTGAGGCGGGCGCCTGAGGGGTAACGGGGCGGGCGCCTCATGACCAGATTGTGACTTTGCGTTTTAAGCATTTGAGGCGGGCGCACGGGCTGAAATGAGGCGGCCGCATCGGACACAGAAGCTCAGTCATGGCTTAGGCACTTTGAGACGGGCGCATGAGGTACATTGGGGCGGGCGCCTTATACACAATTTGTGGCCTTTGTTTTTGGGCAATATGAAGCGGCCGCCTGGTTGAGGGGAAGCGGGCACCTGGAATAAACTGCTCTTGGCCCAATCCTTCGGCCTACGAGGCGGGCGCCTCATGGAGCTTGAGGCGGACGCCTGATTTCAAAGGTTTTTTTTTTGGCACCCGTTTTGCTCCTTTTTCCTCTGCTTCTCCCTGCACAACACCACAACACAAAATACCTTCAGTAGCACCTATTTTAGACATGAATAAAAAAATTACAAAAATTAAAAACATAAAGTACAAAATGACCAATAAAATAAGCAATTAAATCCCGGGTTGCCTCCCAGTTAGCCGCCCTTCTTTACCGTCTTTAGCTAGACCAAATGCCGGGAAAGCCCCCGGCCAGCATCAAATTTTAAAGTCTTTGACAAGACTCAAACCCAAAGTTATCAAACATATACCGGGTCTTGGAGATCAATCTCCTCCAAACTCGCGGTATTCACCACTTCATTTTCAAAATACGGTTTCAACCGTTGACCATTCACTTTGAATCCTTTGTCCTCATTAGGACTTGAGATTACCACTATCCCAAGCGGGGATACCTCCCTCACCATATAAGGACGGGTCCACCGGGACCCCAACTTGCCCGGAAACAAACGAAAACGGGAATTGAAAAGAAGGACTTTTTGACCCACCTAAAGTCCTTTCTAATGATCATTTTATCGTGCCAAATCTTCGCTCGCTCCTTATAAAGGAGGTTATTTTCATACGCATCCCTCCTAATCTCATCCAACTCACTCAAGTGCAATTTTCGCTCCTCACTGGAACCCTCCAAGTTAAAGTTGAACTTTTTGATCGCCCAATAGGCTTTATGTTCAAGCTCAACCGGCAAATGACAAGGTTTAGCAAACACCAACCGATATGGTGACATACCAATTGGTGTCTTGTATGCAGTCCGGTAAGCCCACAACACATCATCAAGCCTTTGACTCCAATCCTTTCTATTCGGGTTCACAGTTTTTTCAAGGATGGATTTTATCTCTCTATTGGATACCTCGGCTTGGCCATTGGTTTGGGGGTGATAAGCAGTCGACACCTTATGGGTGATGTGATATCTCTTGACTAGAGCATCGACTGTCTTTTTGCAGAAATGTGTCCCCCTATCACTAATAATGGCCCTTGGCATCCCAAACCGACACAAAATGTTGCTCCTAAGGAAGTTGACCACTATTTTTGAATCATCAGTGCGGGTCGGGATGGCTTCCACCCATTTGGACACATAGTCAACCACAAGTAAAATGTACACAAACCCACAAGAATTAGGGAACAGATCCATAAAGTCTATTCCCCATACATCAAAGATTTCACAATTCACAATGAGGGTTTGTGGCATTTCATCACGGCGCCCAATATTACCAACCCTTTGGCACCTATCACACGACTGACAAAAAGTGGCCGCATCCCGGAACAAAGTTGGCCAAAAGAAGCCACACTCCAAGACTTTCCTAGCGGTCTTTTTCACACCAAAATGACCACCACACGCATGCTCATGACAGAATTTAAGAACAGAGGACACCTCACTATCGGGAATACACCTCCGAATGACTTGGTCAGCACAATGCCTCCACAAGTTGGGCTCATCCCACACATAATATTTGGCATCACTACAGACTTTGTCTCTTTTAGATTTTGACATCCCCGGAGGGAATTTATTAGAGACAAGATAATTTACCAAGTCCGCATACCAAGGAGCCATTGAATTAACTGCCCAAAGAACCTCATCAGGAAACTCACCCCGGATTGGGGCTTGTTTGTAAGGCTTGTACTCCTCCATAACAAGGCGACTCAAATGATCGGCAACTAAATTTTCAGCCCCCTTTTTGTCCTTCACCTCTATATCAAACTCACTCAACAAGAGAATCCACCGAATGAGTCTCGGTTTAGCCTCTTTTTTAGACATCAAATATTTAAGAGTAGTGTGGTCGGTGTAAACAATGACTTTTGTGCCCAACAAGTAAGACCTAAATTTCTCTAGTGCAAAGACTACTGCCAACATTTCTTTTTCTGTGGTGGAGTAATTTCTTTGTGCCCCATTCAAGGTCATAGACGCATAATAAATCACATGCGAGGCACGCTCCACTTTTTGACCCAAAACCGCCCCCACAGCATAATCACTAGCATCACACATGATCTCAAAGGGACGAGACCAATTGGGTGCTTGAATAATGGGGGTGGTTGTCAACCTAGACTTCAACTCATTAAAATATTGCTTGCAATTATCATCAAAATTAAAATCAACCTCTTTCTGCAACAGAGTGCATAGAGGTGAAGCAATCTTTGAAAAGTCCTTTATAAACCTCCGATAAAACTCGGCATGACCAAGAAAAGACCGGACTTCACGCACGTTGGTATGGTAAGGAAGTGAAGAAATGACATCAATCTTAGCTTTGTCAACTTCAATACCCCGTTTTGACACAACATGACCTAACACAATGCCTTGCTCTACCATAAAATGACATTTTTCAAAATTTAGGACCAAATTAGTTTCAATGCATCTATCCAACACTAGTCCTAAATGAGCAAGGCATTCATCAAATGAGTCTCCATGGACAGTGAAGTCATCCATGAAAACTTCCATAAATCTTTCCACAAAATCGGAGAAAATACTCATCATGCACCGTTGAAAAGTTCCAGGTGCATTACACAATCCAAACGGCATTCTTCGATAGGCAAAAGTGCCGAAGGGGCAAGTAAATGTAGTTTTATCTTGGTCTTTCGGGGCGATAGGTATTTGAAAATACCCGAAAAAACCATCAAGAAAACAAAAATACGCCCTTCCGGCTAACCTTTCCAACATCTGATCAATAAAGGGGAGGGGGAAGTGGTCTTTAAGAGTTACCTCATTTAAGCGTCGGAGATCAATGCACACGAGAATCCCCGTTGGCTCCCGGGTTGGAACCAACTCTCCCTTCTGATTATGGGAGACTGTGATCCCGCCCCTCTTGGGAACACATTGTGTGGGGCTCACCCACTTACTGTCGGAGATGGGATAGATGATCCCTATCTGCAGTAGCTTCAGGACCTCTTTCTTTACCGCCTCCATCATTGGCGGGTTAAGTCTCTGCTGCGGTTGTCTCACTGGCTTCGCACCCTCCTCTAGGTTGATCCGGTGCATACACAAAGATGGACTAATGCCCTTGAGATCGGAAATAGTCCAATCAATCGCAAATTTTTGCTCCCGTATCGTCTCAATCAACCTCTTCTCTTGATCCTCATTCAAACTGCTAGAAATCACTATCGAAAGCGTCTCTCCCTCACCTAGATACACATATTTAAGGTGCTCAGGGAGAACCTTCAGCTCAAGCTCCGGTGCCTTCTCTATAGATGGAACAAGCTTCTCCACCGGAACCTCCAACTTCATGTGACCATGACCCGGTTCTGTAGCAAACATGGCACTCTCTGTAAGACCCATAACTGTTTCCTTCATCGAATCTGAGATGTCAAAATCCAAACTGGCATACCCCAAAGCGTTCTCTAACGCGGTCTTGAGATCATCATCTCCATTAGACACCTCAAATACCTCCTCGACCAATGGCTCGACCACATCAATGAAACACAGTGACTCCGTATCCTTAGGGTATCTCATAGAGTCAAAGATATTGAACTCCATTACTTGCCCATCAAATTCCATTGTCAAGGAACCATTCGCCACATCAAGTTTTGTCCTCGCAGTCGACATAAAAGGCCTCCCCAACAGTATGGGAGCCTTTGGATCCGTCTCCATCTCTAGCACATAGAAATCTGCAGGAAATATCATCTTCCCAACTCTAACAAGAACATCTTCTACCAATCCTTTCGGGTAGGCATTTGACCTATCCGCTAGATGTATCACAACTCTGGTGTCCTGCAGTGGTCCCAACTTAAGGGTTTCAAACATCGAATAGGGCATGACGTTGATTGAAGCCCCCAAGTCTAGCATCGCCTTATGCTCAGAAGCATCCCCCAAAGTAACTGGAATCACCAACATCCCTGGGTCACTGCACTTCTTAGGCAATTTCCGCTGATACACTACAGACACGTGCTCACTAACCTTACCCTTCTTCATACTCCTCTCCTTCCGATTTCTCTTCAGAGTACACAACTCCTTCAAAAACTTCGCATACCTCGGGACAGTCTGAAGAAGATCCAAGAAAGGAATGTTAACCTCTAACCTCTTGAAAGTGTCGTAAATAGCCTTGTCAGGCTCTGGCTTTCGATGCTCTTTCAAGGCCTCGGGGAATGGAACCTCAGGCTCATATAAAGGAGCCTTAACCTCTGGTGCAACTTCTGTCTGATCGGGTGCCTTCTGTATTGGCTCTAAAATCTCAACCTCAATCTCCGGTTCCTCTGCTACAATCCTGTCCTGCAGCTGAAGAGTGATCGCACATGCATTCTGCTTTGGATTCGGTTCAGTCTGTGAAGGCAGCTTTCCCAAATTCTGAGCCTCCAACCTACCCACAACATCTGCTATCTGCCCCATCTGTCTCTCTAGACCACTGATACTCATATCAGTCCTCTGTTGATACTGCTGAAGACTGCTGATACTCGTATCGGTCCTCTGCTGATACTGCTGAAGACCGCTGGATAAGGTGCTCATACTCTGAGCCAGTGTACGAAACATATCTTCTGTAGACTGTCCCTACTGTTGCAGCTGCTGCGGCTGCTGCGGTGGCTGTCCAAATGGTGGTCTATAAGCGTTGAACTGATTACCCTGATACTGCTACTGCTGATTACCAAACTACTGTCCCTGACCACCAGGTTGATTCTGCTGCTGACCTGTACCCCATCTGAAATTAGGATGATTTCTCCAGTTGGGGTTATAAGTGTTACCCATCGGTCGCTGTCCCTGCTGTGCAAACCCGACTGCATTGACATCCTCCATCTCACCCATCTACAAAGAAGGGCACAAATCTGTAGGGTGCGTAATGTCATAACAAATCCCACACGGCTTCGATGTCTGACCCAGAACCAACTGCTTTACCATACCCTTAAGATCCTCCATATCTGTCTTGAGCTTACTGGTCAACCCACTGCTAGAACCCGCTGCGCTAACCTGTCTCACAGTTGACCTCTTGCCATGGGTCCTTGTGCTCTTGGCTAGCTCCTCGATCAACTTTTTAGCTTCATCAGTGGTCTTATTCAAAGTACTTCCCCCACAACATGAATCCACTAATCTCTTATCATGAATGGTCAACCCTCCATGAAAATAGACAATCAGCTGATCCTCAGTAAACCCATGATATGGACAACTCCTACAAAGCTTGTAGAAGCGATTGTAGTAGTCGTAAAGAGTCTCATCTGCCTTTTGCTCCATATTGCTGATGTCCCTCTTCATTACATTAATCTGGTCCTGAGGGAAGAACTCTTTCAAGAATACTTCTTTCATTTGCTGCCATGTTGTGATGCTGTTGGGGGGCAAGTGGTAATACCACCCGTTCGCGTTATCTTTCAGTGGAAAGAAAATGCCCTCAATAACAGATGCTCGATCGGAATTGACACCGGCTTCATACTCTGACAGATTTGCACAAACTGAGATATGTGCTGATTGGGATCCTCTCCGGGCATCCCTGTGAAGTGCGGTAGCTGATTGAGCAGCCCCGACATCAACTCAAATGTCACCCCTGCAGGTAAGGCGGGGAATTGGACGGCATGTGGTTGCTCATTCCAATTCGGGGCAGTCCTTTGCCTCAAAGTCTGTGGTGGAACTGCTTGTTCACCACCACCTGCATTATCTCCACCCTGCATCTCTTCAACAAACAATATCCCCTTGACTCTCCTGCTTTGTTGTCGCCCTTTCCTGAAAGGAGGGTAAAACACTTAGCAGATAACGCAAATACTAAAATAAAAAGAAATAAAATGAAAAAGAAATAGATTAAGAAAAGAATGAGCACGTAAACAATTACACCGTTCCCCGGCAACGGCGCCAAAATTTGGTAGGCTTAGTCGCACACCTACTAAATTAATCCGGGACTCGGCCACAATAATGTAGCAAGGGTAAGTCCAGGGTCGAACCACTGAAGAACGGTATTGCAAACGAACTCGTCACACACACAAATGGGGGGTTTTGTTTGAGATTTTTAATTACTTCCTAAGAACAGAAATTAAATTAATTAAGAGCAAGAATAATAATTTAGAAACACTTTAGATTTGATTCCGTCCCCACCTAATTAGCCAATTATCATTGATACCTCTTTTCAATGTCACCCTATTCACCTGATCACAAGATTTGTTTCAATCTTTGTTTCTTCTTTCAGAATAGTTACTAGCAGTGGCACACTCACTAGAAACCCTAATTAATAAATTAATCTAACTGGCACAGTCTAGATCGCAGAATTAATTGATGAACGGTTTAAGAAACTAAGATCAAAAATGCTTTCTATGATTATTTCACACAGATAATCATCTAAGTTTACCCACTTCACAATTTACCATGGCACATGCATAAATTGTAAAGATGCTACTCATGAAATTCCTACACTGGCACAGTCATAAAAAATTCTAGCAAAGATTCATAAACAGAACTAATGAATTGGCCAGATTCACAAACCCTAGTTATAAATCTAAAATAAACACAAATAAAATTATGAATAGGGATAAACAGATTGAAAAGAACAATACCTCAAATTGATAATTAGGGGTTCAAGCAATCAAATCCAAAGCAAGAGATTTTAAGCTTCCATGGAAATTCTCAAGCTTTCTCTAGGAAAAATAAAAACTAGATAAACCCTAAAATAATGTTAAAGGAGTTTTTTATACTTCTAAAAAAGAATAGCAATATTGAAAAGAAAAAACAGAAGCTTTATAAAAGCTTCAAAACCCCATCAATAATAACATTTGGATAACCCAAAACTGAAGAAGCAAAAAAAGAGGACAACTATTTGGACAAAACGGAACAACATTTAGAATAACATTGATAATCATGAGTACTATTAATTTATTCATGTAGAACAATCTATGACAACAATTCCTCTCCTATTAAAAGAAACAGAAGATATTTTATAACTAATTGAGAATCTGAATGAAAAATTACTGAATGAAATAAAAAGAGGTCCGAGAGAGCTTAATTTTGTATAGAAATTTCGTAAATTACCTTTCAATAGCCGGAAAGAGGTGAGGCGGGTTAGGATTTCGAATAGAATTATGAATTTCGAATTAAACAAGGAGGCATGAGTAGATGAGGCGGAGGAAGAGTGAGGTCAGGACGAAGGAAGAGTGAGTAGCTTTGAAAAAACGATGGAGGAAACCTGATAGTCTTCGTCGTTGATGGAAATGGCGCAGAGAGAGAAAGGTGTCGCTGCCGCTGCGCACTGTGCTGGAAAGAAAGGAAAAGGGAAAGGGAAAGGGATTGGGTATTTGAATTTTGGAATAGGTGAGGACCGTGAAGTGGGTTAAGGTTTGAAATCAATGGGGGAAAATAAATCAAAAATAATCAACAAATAAGATAACGGTTTGGCATTTCGGTTTATGGTTCGGTTTGGCTGTTCAACTTGGTGGTTCGGTTTGAAATGATTTGGTTCGATTTGGAGGAGTCAGACCGCAAACCAAACCGAACCGCATGGTTTATAAATTTTTGGAACCGAGCTGAACCGTTAATCGTTTAAAATCAAACCAAACCAAACCACATAGTTTGGTTCGGTTCGGTATCAAACCTCGGTTTGAACCGAACCGCTGACACCCCACTATTTACACCCTTAATTTCTAATACACCACACCTTTTATTAGATTTTTATTATTGAACGGAATAAAATTGTCAGGCAGGCTCAACAGGCTGGCCCTGTGTCAAATAGGCCCAAAATCCCATCAAACGTAAGGGGCCCGTTAAAGCATCACTAAGGCATGTACTCCCCAACTACTAGATTAGTCGACCAAGTTAATTGTCTAACTTTCCTTGTTACTGACCTATCTTTATCTGACATACAATCTACCCCTTCTACAATATCTGCCTGGCCAAATCACGAATTTGGGTCGACCTCGACCAATCAGGCGACCTCAACCAAACAACACGTGCGTAAACCCATGTCGTTATTTGTAACTGTCTCCTACATTCTCGAAAACAGTTACGCCAACATTATCTCTATGATTTATGGGATGTGTAAACATCCCATAACAACACTATAAATACTACTTCATACACTATAGAAAAAGGTAATGTCGTTTTGGCTATTTTGAGATTAACGTTATTTCCATACAGTTTTATACAAACTTATAACACTACATCTCATCATCACGCCGGATGGTATTAGCCGGAGACCACCCGGCAAGTCGTTTGTTGGTGGTTTTAGGTACTATTAGCTAGATTATAACATATTGCTGGACTAAGCCTGATCCGGACGATTCATGCATCATCAGTTTGGTTCCATTGTCGGGAAAGGAAGAATACTAGACCTTGAAATCCTACCAATTTGCTAAACATGATATTTGACGGGCATACTGCTACTGCCTCAAGCGATCCAATCAATGAGAATGTCGACGGAAACAACACAGGCATGGATACTGGCACGGGAAATCGCACGGAAAACCTTCCTCTTCCTCCACCTGAGAACCCTCTTAGAAGACCTACATGTTCCAATAGTGTGGCAGACGGGGTAGGAATCCAAGACAGAAGGAGAGAGAAGAGGCCAATGGCCATCGAATGGGGTAGTCAAAAAAGTAAGAAGCACCAAACGGGTCGAACGACTGCAGGCGACCTGGCAGGTCCCTCAGCTCTTTACCCTAGTAGGAGAGATATATTATTGAAAAGGGCAAAAGTGCTACAAAGTTTGTTGGAAGTTCATGACGAGATGCTCGAGCTGCAGGAGTCTACTAGGAAGGACGACCACCAGTCACACTTGGTAGCTCCATCACAGACTTCTCACCGAGCTAGGAATGGGGATCCTAGGCCATCTGAAGTTGAAGGGAGGAACAAAATACCTTACCCAACAGCTAATTCGAGTGCTCGCACGGGTAACCTAAGGGACTGACACAACAACAATCGGGATCAGGAAGCTGACTCAACACAAAGGATGCAGCTAGAGGCCGATAGAGCCAGAGGAAGGTCGCCTCCCAGAGCTAGAGGTGCTCCCTTAGTAGGAGGTCCCTTGCCTCTAAGAGGAGATAGGAGACAAAGGACCCCTCCCAAGGTTGAAAGGGAGCGAACACCCTCTGGGAGGTTGCATCAAAGGGAGGAGAGACAGAAGTCAAACTCCATTTCCCACTAGATGCTAGGGAGATATTGAACCTCAATAGGAGGTTGGACAATATGGAGGCAGATCGCCTGGTAACCAACAGAAAGGTCAAACGAAATGACAGCACTCTTCGACCACTTGCCCAATATATGTTGGATGAGGGTCCTCCTGAACCTGGTTTTAAACTGCCCGTCCTAGAAAAGTATGTCGGGACGACCAACGCCTTAAATCATATGCAACATTTTGAGGTGTCTATGTGTTTGGTCTCCTCAAAGGATGATGTGCTCTACAAGGGTTGACAAGCACGTTCACTTGGGCCGCCCTAACTTGGTTCCGTGGGTTGTCTATAGGCTGCATTAATTCTTGGAGGTACATGCGACATAAATTTTGGAGAGGTTCTCAACTACTGGAGCACGAAAGAAGACAGTCACTGACTTGAACAACATAACTCAAGCGAAGACAGAGAGTACTATGAGCTACTTTACAATTCAAGGAGTTGGTCGACCAAATTGAGGAGGACCTGACAGACAGAGAAGTCATTAGTTGCTTCAGGAATGAATTGTTCTCACCTGACTTAGATTACAAGCTGGGCAAGTCAAGAGAGTGATCACGAAGAAGGACTTGTTTGAAAGGGTGTATGACGTCGATGTGGCTGAGGAACGCAAGGAAAGAAAGAGGTTCGCCAAGAACACCGACACGGGAGAGTTATCTAAAGGGGTGACTACCAGAGTCGACCCAAGCAATATCAATGGGAAGAACCGAACAAGGGCGACTGAGAGAGTCCCTGAAAGCCTCACTCCCCTCACTATTAGCCAAACTGAGATCATGAAAATTGATTTGGCTCCCCCCATCCCTATGAACCTCCAAAACAAGTTCCGTTGAGACAACAACAAGTACTGTGAATACCACAAAGATATGGGCCACAATACTAAGGATTGTATGAGTTTGAAGAGAATTATCCAGAAATGGGTTTAATTAGGGTAGGCTGGATATGTTTGTGAAAGGAGATCATCCCACGGCTGGGGATCGACCTGCTAGGGGGCTACCTGAGCCAAGGCAACCAAGGCTGACATTGGGAGTGATTGCTGAGGAAACAAGCAACATGTCCCTTAAACACAAGATTTTTCAGTTGAATAAGGCTCCATATGTGCCACCAAGGAGTTTTGTGCAAGAGGAGGTTATCAGTTTTTATCCTTACGAGATAGCCACCAGCATGGCAGCAAGGAAATAGAGTTTGATCATCCCGGGGCTTATTGACAACTGCACATCTAGTAGGATCTTGGTTGACACAGGAGCGTGCAAGGATATTCTCTACTATAAGACGTTCCAGGAAATGGGCCTCCCAGATACTAGATTGTCCCCTTACTCAGGTCGATTAGAGGGCTTCACCAACTACGGGGTCGATACTAAGGGACAGATCGAGCTCGAGGTAGATATTGGACTGCACTCTTTGAGGACCACGACCAAGGTAACTTTTGTAGTTATTGACGTGATAAGTGATTACCATGTATCTTGAGAATTCCTGGACAGGTCGCTTTGGGAATGATCCCCTCAATCCCTCATCAAAGGGTTAAGTTCCCCACTCCCCTTGGGGTTGGATGTGTATTAGGGATATCCAGGGAGTACCTTGGTCATGTTCTAAAGGCTAAGAAGAAGAGGGAGCTCGAGATAGAGACTCATGAAGCAAGCTGGAAATTTTTCAAGTCAGTGACTACAACTTCGAGGCTACCAACCATTCAATGTGTGAATGAGGAAATGGTAGTGGTGCAACACGAGGCGGGAACCTATATCTCTCAGTTGACCCAAACTCGGGGGGCCACCGGTGCTAATGAGATGGCAACAGAGTTAGATGACATGATTGAGGTAGAGGCCCCACACCTTGGAGCTGAAGAAAGAAGAAGGGTTAGGGAAATCATAATTGAGAAGCTCAGAGATGGTCCAGAGTTAGAGCCAATAGACGAGCTAGAAGAGGTAGAAACCAATGCAGCCTACCCCGAACAAAGAATTAAGATATGTGGGCAGTTGTCACCTGAAGAGAAGGCCGAAATATTGGCCTTGTTGAAAGAAATCTTAGATGTTTTCACTTGGAGAGTCAAAGACATGAAGTGAATCAAATAAGAGGTCGTTGTGCATAAGCTTGAGGTTAACCCCACCATAAAATTCAAAAACCATAAGTTGAGAATTTCTGCACGGGATAAGGAGGTCGCCATCAAGCAAGAGGTCGACAAGTTACTCAGTGCGGGCATAATCAAAAAGTCATCTTACCCTACTTGCTTGGCAAACATAGTGATGGTCAAGAAAGCCAATGGAAAGTGGAGGATGTGTGTCGACTTCACAGACTTGAACTTTGCATGCAAAAAGGACAACTATCCTCTGCCTCGCATAGACAAATTGGTTAACTCCATTGTTGGTCACGCCACGTTGAGTTTTTGGATGTCTATTCAGGTTACCACCAAATCAAAATGTTTGAGGAGGATATTGAGAATGCAGCCTTTTAGGCAGTGAGTGGAGTATACTGCTATACGAAGATGCCATTCAGGCTGAAGAATGTCAAGGCTACCTACCAAAGAATGGTAAACAAAGTCTTTGCTAGTCAAATTGGCCGAAACATGGACGCTTACATCGATGAAATGGTTATTAAAACCAAGTCCATGAGTCATGTAGCCAACCAAAGGGAAATGTTCGCCAATTTGCGAGCAAATGACATGAAACGGAATCCCAGCAATTGCGTGTTTGGAGTGGCAGCATGAAAGTTTTTGGGTTTCATTGTGTCACAAAGAGGTATTGAGGCAAACCCCGAGAAGATCAAGTCCTTGGTCGAAATGCAGGAGCCCACCTGCATCAAGGAGGTACAATGTTTAAACGGTGGAGTAGCGGCCTTGGGTCGCTTCATAGCTAAGTCAGCTGAGAGATCTCTCGCTTTCGTCAAGACTCTAAGGGGGACGAAAGCCTTTGAGTGGATGGCCGAATGCTCGTCGTAATTTCAACAACTCAAGGATTATCTTGCCTCTCGCCTACTTCTCAGCAGCTAAGTTCAAGGAGAAAGTTTGTACGTATATCTATTAGGTGGAGATTATGCAGTTGCCGCAGTGTTAATCCGAGAGGAAAATGGCACTTAAATTCCAGTTTACTATGTAAGTTGTGGAAGGACGATATTTTAATGCAAAAAGGTGGCCTATACCTTGGTGATTGCTGCGGGAAGCTAAGGGATTACTTCTCCGCCCATCTTATAGCCGTGCTCACGATTGCACCTCTAAAGAAGATACTTCATAAGCCGAAAAGTTCAGGTAGACTACTCAATTCAGGAGATGCGCTATTTCTTGATATTGACTCAAAAGCAACGCCAAATTGCGCTTATGTTCCAAGACAGTTGACCATAGTTGAGCTGCTCAAACTCCTCCTGGAAAAATGGATTACAAGCTACGAGCAAATCCATCAAGTTTCCCAAGCTCCTGTTCATACCACAGCTGCACCCGAATTTGTCCGTCACTTAGATGGACTTGTCGAGGTAAAATTCTCGTCTTCTCAAGCTACTAATGTTTTCCCTACAGGAGTACATATGATTGAGCCACAAGCTGTCAGACATGAGTGAATGTGCGCTCGCCCAAAAAAATTTGGTTTTCAAATGAAAAAAGATAGGAGTCGCCACGCCATGTTTAAAGGTACCCTTTGAAAAACCTTTTTAAAGAGAATGGGTCCGGGGGTCAGGTTACATGTTGGGAAGAACCGAGAGTTCACCAAACACGCCTCGTCCGTAGACGAGTCTTTCTAATTAGACATCCAAATAAGTCAAAACATGTGCAAACAATGATAATAGACAAGTGCGGTGAAACATGAATTTTATTAAACGAATGAGATTATTATAACTTGTAGACCAATTGATCAGGGAGGCCACATCCCATTACAGCAAGGAGAATAGATTACAACTGAAACCAAGTCTTCTACAAAGGACCACTTATGTCGCGTGACACAGGACCTAGGGGGTAGGTTGTGTCGCGTGACACCAATGGTCACCCTGCAGAGACTTACAACACCCAGATTACAACAATCCCAAGAACAAAGCACAATTACAGAATAGATTTGAACATTAAAATAGCATAACTGAGTGACAAACAAACTAGATAACACAACTTACAACCGAAGGATGATCCCTGAGATGGGCACGATGTGTCGCGTGACACAGGACTCCTCATGTCCAATTGTGTCGCGTGACACATGCTTACCATCTGCAGGAACCTTACAACTGAGAGACAGATTCAACAGATGCAAACCAGATCAAGCAAATATACCAAGGCAAATTCAGAACAACACGAATCAGAGACAGATCAACCAAAGGAGTGTGGATATGGGAGATCCACACTCCCTTGACATCCAAATTGCAATTACAAATAAATCATATCATGAGCATGCAATTGGATCAAGTAAACACAATTTAAACGAGAGAGATGGCGGTTTTCACTTGATAATCGAGAGGTGGATGGAGCCTGATTATCAAGTGGAGGGGAAGGAATTGCAATGAAACAAGTAAATGAGAGAGAGAGAGAGAGAGAGAGAGAGAGAGAGAGAGATGGAGGGAATCGTTACTCTTGTAGTCCTCAACTTTCACACCAAGTTAGGTGCAGGAGTCTTCAATTCGATTCTTTGTAGTGGAGATTTAGACACGGATGAAGAGCCGGATTGAGATCTTCAAGGGGTTTATGAAGTATGGGGGTAATTGGGTAGGAGATGTATGAGAGATGAAGGAATTGGAGGGGAATTGGTTGGTTTTTTATGTGGGAGGAGGAGAGAGAGAGGTTCTGGTGTAATTTCTGCAGAGTGACATTATGGAGTGGAAATTGGGATCCATTTATGAGAGGGGGAGGGTCTTATTTATAGCTCGATTGATCATGGTTACATTGTGTCGCACGGGACTCGTAACCACTTTCCAAGGTTTCGAGTTGTCGAGTGACACAAGAGTGTCACCAAGCGTTTGGTGCCAAATATGGTTACGGAACATTCGGGATAATACCCAAAAAGTCCAAAACAGAATTATTCCCTTTAGGTCCCTGGCATGAGCAAAGTATAAAAAAGTACTTCCTTCGCGAGAAACTTATGGAATGTTTCCGGAAGTCTCGGGATAGATCGGGAATTTACCAAAATGCCCCTTAATGCAATTTTATTACATTAAAATGCATCTAAAAGGGGTGCGAATTGGATTGGCATATTTACAGAGCCCCTCGGCAATGTCACTTATGGAAGAAGTGAGGTTATCGATAAAATAAGACCCAATCCCAATGAGCGGCTGGGGGATAAGGCGGAGGGATGGAAAAATGATCTGGGAGATCGGATGGTTGGACCTTTGGAGAAAGGATTCCTACGTATCCCTAGGAGGGAATCAAGCCGGTCGTAGTTCAGACTATTCGGAGGTGTTTGACCCAAAGAGACTATTATGAGGCATCTGAACCCAGTGGAAGAAGACTGTTATGAGGCATCTGAACCCAGTGGAAGACTATTATGAGGTGTCTGAACCCGGTGGAAGACTGTTATGAGGCGTCTGAACCCGGTGGAAGACTGTTATGAGGCGTCTGAACCCGGTGGAAGACTGTTATGAGGCATCTGAACCCGGTGGAAGACTGTTATAAGGCGTCTGAACCCGGTGGAAGACTGTTATGAGGCGTCTGAACCCAGTTGTGTTAGATGACATGAAGAAAATGATTTTTCGAGAATACCAGACATGATGATTTGACAGTTTGGATAGAATATGGTTTCATACATGTGCTGTGCTTACCTGTAGCTGTCGGAGGGACTGATGCTACTATTGATGATTGCTGAAGGTTGCAGCTGTTGGAGGGACTGATGCTACTATTGCTGACGGTTGTGGATGCCGGAGGGACTGATGTTACCACTGTTGATGAATTGCCGGGTGCGGGGCGGTCTTTGTTGACTGTTGGTTGACTTAGGAATCATGAACCTTACTTGATGTGACGCGGGCTCTGTTTGCTAGGGACAGGTTTTTGTTGATGCTTTTGGTGGCAGGGCCAATAATCTTGATGCACATTCTTTGGGGAGGCCTGATAGATTTGGGATTCTTTATCTCGGTTTTGCTTTGAGGGGCAATCCTTGAGATTTGGGTAACTGGTTGTTGTACCTGTGGGGGAAAGCAACAAAACAAGGCACTACAGAGATTAAAGTGTCAATCATTAAACCACAGGGGGTGGTTTGGAAAAAATTGGGCCTAGGGACAGGATGTGTCGCACGACTTCATAAAGCCAAGGAACAGTATTTTATAACGGCCGAGCGATCTTCATTTGAACGTTAACACCTAGAGAGGGAGACTAACGGATTTGGGGAAAAAGCACCAGAATTACGCACTGATTGATTGGAAAATCAAGGGCATCCAAGGTTTGATTCGATTTTTGCTTGCCACAATGCCTCCTCGAACACGTCCCACGAGAAAAGGGCCACAACAGGTTGAGATGGCTGCTCGCAGAAAGGGGGTTCTTCGAAATCAAAGGCCATTCATTCCTCTAGCCGTGAGAGGGGAGTTCTATCCACAGCTCACGGAGCACACTTCCGCGCCCGGGAAGAAAGACACGGTATTCTCTGAAACCCTTGTTCGAAATTGCTTTGAAAATTGGATTTTATGTCAAAAGAATCGAACTCTATCTGTGGAATTTATGATTTCGCTGCATGAATCTGAACTAGGAACAATTATGGATGCACGTTATATGATTTAACCCTAATTTTGCTTTGGGAAATAGGGGTAATCGTATTCAGAGTAAAAAAATTATTGCTTTCATGTAAACTGGGTATTGATTGACATAATAAGATATTCATACCTGCGCTGTGTTTACCTGCAGGAGTTGTGCACCCGGGGTTCGTCGGAGGTCATTGGCAGGCTATGGGATCTCTTGCACAGCAGCCCGGGAGCTTGTGCGATCGCCGAAGGAGCTTGGTTTTATCTTTGCCGAGCTTGGACAGTTCTTTGAGATGGCGAAGGCCATCAAAGACACACAGCGGAGCGTGGGGCTGGTAAAGGCGTTCCGAGAGTTCTGGTGGGAGACTACCCATTCTTTTCATTTTTCCTGGGGAGAGGCGACGGTCACGCCGTACGACTTTGCCGCTATCACAAGCCTCCCTTTTACTGCCGAGCCATTATACCTGGAGGAGCTTGCCCTTGAGGATGACCCTCAGCCTCCCACTGAGGCATACTTTATGGATTTGAATGGATTTGTTCCCAAGGATAAGAAGGGGAACGGATACGAGTTGGGGGAACTTCATAGCCTCATTGTTGTGCAGAACGAGGGTTATCCGGCTGACTTGGCTAACACTGAGGAGGGCTTCGCCGAGGGCCAAGAGGTTGGCTAGAGCATTTGTATGGGTTGGCTTCTCGACATGCTTTTCATTAACGGCACGTCTTCCTGTTTTGGTTTCGTTGTTGGATCTTCGAGGGATTAGGGCTGGCGTGGGGACCTTATCTTGGGGTGAGGCCGGACTTGCTGAGTCAGTATTTGGCTTTGGATGATATCAGCAGGGGGGAGGCGAAGTCCTTCAACTGCTGTCATTTGGCTTTTAAGGTATTTCTGACTTTATCTCTTTGAATATTCTTTCTTTCTGTCATTTATTAACTTTGTCTGACTTGTTTTGATCTTTCTCTTTCGAGCTTGGGCCTATAAGGTATTTGGTTGCTATGCTTGGTGGGTTCGGATGCGTACCTCGTTACTTTGTTTCTGCTCCGAGGCCTTTGGGTGAAGGACGCGCGGCAGAAGGTCCGAACAGCGGATACCAGGGGATGGGTGACAACTTCTTACTCTGATACTATGACTTGCTTGCGAGGGGTTCCCGGGAGTCTGAGTCTATTTCCCTGGGCTGACCGGTATGATGAGCTTGATCTAGGACATGCTTTACATTTTACCGAGTGCCGCAAGCTTCTGGTAGGCCTGTCTGGCAATGCGTTGTACTTGGGAGAGCGGGTTTGTAGACAGCACGGTCCCAGTAGTATTGTTAGAGTCCTGGTTGATCCTCCAGCGGATATATGGTTTCCTCAGAAACTAGAGGATGTGGTTGTTTTGATCCAGAGGGAGGCTGCGTTCAACTATACTGGGGATGAAGATTACGGAGCTTATGTGACGACGAGGTTGAGGTCTCCGCAGGTTGTGCCGAGGCGTGATGCTCAGGGCGCAGGCCCTTCTACTGGATATGTGGCGGATGTGGCCTTGCCTCCTCCTTTTGTCGATTTTCAGGATGGGGATCACTTGAGACGCGCTCCCCTTGATACCAGCAGGATTTATCCTTATTTTCAGCTTCCGAAGGGCACCCGATCTGTAAGCACCATCTTTTCTTTCTTTATTTTTTTGAACTGTTTACCTCCCTTGTCTTTTATCATGACTAGTTCCCTGATTTCTTCTTTGTTTGATTGTACCAGATCTCGGCTGATATTTACTGGAGCTTTGCTCGGTACTATACTGGGTCCATTGACATGATTGATCAGCTGGAGAGGAGTGCTCGTTATTGGAGGGAGCGGTGATTGGCTCGGAGCGCTGATGATGATTCTACGCCCAGCTTGCCCGATAGGAAGAGGTCTCGGACTGATACGGCTGCGGGTGATCCTCATAGACCTAGGACCAAGACTGCCTCTCGTCGTCCCCCTAGTCCTTCTAGTTCAGAGAGTGAGAGTGATGATGCTCCCGGAGATCCTCACGAGCTTGAGACTGTGGCCATCCCTGCTGTTCATGAGCTTTTCCGTGATGGTCCTATTGTTTACCACGATCCTGCTGCCGATCCGGGTCATGAACAGGCTGAGGAGGAGGATGCAGATGGAGAGAGGCGGCGAAGGTGCGATGATGATGATGATTCTGATGATGATGGTGGTGACTATGTTTCTGAAGGTGATGGTTCGGAGTAGCTCCTTGGATCAAATCATAGCTCTTTTGATTATTGTACCCCTTTTCGAAGGAAACAGACAGACACTCTTCTCTTCTTTTCTTTTGTAAAAACTTATTTGCTCTGCATTTTCCCAGTCTTAGTACATTATTATTAGCTTTTATGTTATCTTTGTTGTTTGCACAAGTCCACTTTTGGAAGAAAGAGAATGAATGGTCTTTTTTTTTTTTGAATGGTTACGGCATTGTTATGAATGTGGTTTGTATGATTTGGGTTGTGGAATGCTTATATGGTTTGTATGTGAATGGTGAATGTGTATACGAGTTGAATGAATCCCTCTCCCAAGATGTTTGCAGGGTGTTGGCTTTGTTGTTTGCAGCTCTGGACAAGTCGGGGTATGCCCTGGTACAGATCAGATTATAGCTTGCTGATGTCTGGTGTTGGACTCATGGTGTCGCACGACTCGGGACAACATGAACATATTCTGTCGCGTGACACAATGAGTCATGCTGACAGGTCTTCAAAATCAAACTTCCACATTACCTCAAGACCTCTCCCTTTTGCTTAGGGCAAGAGATGTAGCAGCCCCAACATGAAGTAGGCCTTAAGTAACAAATCCATTCCCAAGGGTCGAGATTATAAAGCCAGCCCCGGTATTTTGCACAAATGAAACCATCATTCTTCTTCTTTGACCAAGCCCCAGTCTGACACATAGCCTCATTGTAGACAACACATCATGTAACCAAGAAGGAGATTGTTCTCAAACTTCGGTCAATCAGTCGATGGACAAGACTCGAAAATGTTTATATGCAGGGGCACATCTTTTCGAAAGGTGGGAATGGCTCCCGAACTTCTGTATGACATCCTCGCTTTAGGTTTGACTCTTTTGGGAGAGTATAAATAACACAAGGTATGGAAAGTGTATGGAAGCCCCTGCTTGACAGAAATACAGTGCTTAGCTCTATATCCCTAAAAATGTAGAGAAGAAGACTTGTCGAGACACTTGAAAACCTGTCTTATTCATGATGATCACAAGGCTGCTTAAAACCCTTTGTTGATGTTCGGGTTATTCAACCACCAAAGCTGACATGAACAAATGTTTTGATTAATCATGGGGAGAAAACCACCTGATATCGAGAATCAAATTTCGGATGATGGAAAGTGGATCTGTGTATGGGGATGACCCTTGAGGAGATCGGATCTTCTGAGATCTAGAGTGTTGATGCACACGTCTCTTTGGAGTGTCAACGAAGGATAAGAATGTGAAGCCCCAATTGGACGTTCACGGGAGGTGTTTTGCGGAGGAGAAATGAAATATGCTCACATGGAGTGTCAGATGAACAGGTGGAATTTGTACAATCTTTAATTGATAGCCCGAAACTTGCTATCCAGAGGAACTGGACCGAATTTCGGGGTTTCAATCGATCTTCGGGCGATTCGGGATATCATGACCTCTTAAGACAAGAGGTCGGATAGGCCTTTTGCTGGTTGAACCTCTAAAGATGAGAGTTTGGCTTACAGGGATGTGTTTGGGATTTCAAAGGTGAGGGAATTTGTGATTACATCTTTGATGCCTCTGAGATTGAGAGGTCAATCTTGGCTTTGGTAAGGTCCAAGGTAAGGGTAATGGTAACGGGAATGTCCTCTAAAATCGAGAGGACGGCTGGAATTGGTTTTGGAAGGTGATGGGACATCCATGCTGTCTCTTTATTCACTCTGAGACTCCTTTTGAGTAACGACCGAATCCTTTGACTTTTGCTTTCGAGGGAATCGCTAGGGACTGGGCTCTTTTCCTTTTCTTCTTTTTTTATTCTTTTTTTTTATCTCTTTTCCTTTTTTTTATTTTTGTCTCTCTACCATTTTGTTTTTTTTTGAGAGAAAATTTCAGCTAGTCCTTTGGATGGATCATTGTACTCCGCCGTTCTTGAGCTTGGAGACGATCGATCTTCTTTTGAACTATGGAAGCTTCAAGGATAGTCCCTCTTCTTCTGGCGATGGCTAAATGGGTTTCAAAATGTGCCGATCTTGAAATGAAAAGGTATTGTTTAGGTAAGGGTAAGGTGATGGTTTTCCTAAGGGTGAAAGGTTTTAACCGCAGTCCCTACCGAATAACTCGAACGAGATTGAGCCTTCATTGCCTGCTTGAGCTTACTGAAGAAGATTCATGCAAATTCTTGGAGTAACGAGATGATGAGGACGACGGGAGATTATGTGAGCATATGATACAAGATGGAGAGTTAGTGAGCCCCAATTTGAGAATGATATCAGTCGATTTTCTCACTCCGATCAATTTAAACATTAATCATTTCAAAGCATTAGTAATTGAGCAGTACAAGTGATTATGTAGAATAAAACCATTTCAATTAAATATAACGTGAGTGTGCAAGTAATGTCTCGAGTCTAGCAAGAATAGAAACAAATATTTTTCATTATTGAAATAAAGGACTCATAACATGTAAATATCAGACTCATATGATAAAAGAAACATTTGCTATCAAAATAGAACAAATCTAGACCCTACGATGTCTGACTAACTTCTTCACATGGGGTACCCCTGAAATGGTGGAAGAGGATCGGTAACCACTTTGGGGGGAGCTTTCTCAATCCTACCTTCATCAACCAACCTTTGAATCAGCAGCTTTAGAGGGACGCAGTCGTTGGTGACGTGACCAGGGTATTGATGATAGTAACAGTACTTGCTCGAGTTTAGCTTTGGGTTGCGATGCATAGGGCTGTAGTTATCAAGGGGTCTGATCATCCCTCTTCGCATCAATCCGTTGAAAGCTTCCTCAGTTGTTATCCCAAGGTCATCAAATTCTCGCTGCTTGCGAGGTGGAAATTGATTGCGATTCCGGATGTTACTTTCTTCGTGGGATTCAAATTTGATTTTCCCTTCGTCAATGAGTTCCTGGATGATCACTCTCAACTGTCTGCATTCACAGGTGGTATGGCCAGAATATTGGTGATAGTAACAATATTTGCTTGGATCCAGCTTTGTGTTGTTATGAGGAGGGCTATAGTTGACTATCGGCTGAACCAGTCCTCCGCTCACCAAAACCTTGAGGAATTGATTCATAGGCATTCCCACCTTACCCCAGTACGGTTTCTTCCTTTCCATCCCCCTCGAATCGGCTTCCTTTGGAGGGGACTCTGGTATTGTCGTCCCTTATTGGATAGGATTCACGGAGGAATGAAAGACATCCGATTCACGATTACGTATGAGGCCGGTCCCAAACCCTGATCTTGCGGATGTGATAAGTTGAAGCCATATGAACTCATTGGTGGTTGGGGAATATTCTCTTGAAGAGGAGCCTGGTCAGAGTGGAATAACAGAGATCCCTTCTGATTGGAATAACTACTCACATAATGAAATGGTCCTTGGGAATTCTGCTGATACTGACTCTTCAACTCAAATTGATTAGGAAAACTGAAAGCCTCAAGGATCGATTGTCCATCTTTAAACTGAGTTTGGACCATTCGAGGTGCTAGGGGAAGAATATTATCTTGCTTATCCTCATTCACCCCTTTCATTACACTTCCATTCCCATGATCAACACTGATAGCCCCGATGATTTCTTCGTACGACCCATCTTCGTGGCAAATTATTGTGACCCCTCGGACACGCATCGCTTCTACAAACCTAGCGTGCGTCTCTTCTTCTCGGGCTTTAGCAACTTGGGCAAGCAATTGGGCTTTGCACTCATGGACCATGGCAGCCTCAAGAGCAGCTTGCAGTGCGCCATCGACAAATCACTCATATCCAAGCGGCACAGAGTAAGAGGAATTTCAGACTGAGCGGATGGTATATCCTTTGCACCAGACATCCCTAATAGCAGAACAGATGAGAGCTTCGCGGGAATTGCTTGGGAGACAAGAACCCAATGAACACCGGATATCAGAGCATGCACCCAACTTGTCACCGCTACAGAGGGTAGATATGGTTTCATAAGGTAGGGAAGGAAGAAGACTTTTGAGGAAATACGAGAGAGGGAAAGGAAAAGAGGGACAGACTCGCACAAACAATTTATTTATCTTCAAGTATAAATCAGTGTTTTAAATCCTAAGTACGCTTGGGAAAGGAGAAGCCTTTATTTATGCAAACTACACCTTGGGGAACCCTAGGGACGCAACATTCAAATCACACTAAATGCTTTGTATTTGAAATTAATAATAGGTAATGATGCCTAAACAAGACCTAATACGATGTGAGACGGACGAGTGGTCCAAATTTCTGGGGAAATTTGGGCAGCATAACGGGTATTCTCGAAGAATTTTCAAGAAAAAATCGGCATGATCACTCGTCGGTGCACGGTGACAATGCGGCATGATCTCTCGTTTAGGACACGCCACGGGAGTGACATGTCCTCACGTGAAACCATGTTGCATTGGCAACATGCCCACAAGGTGCAAGGTTTTGGGAAAGGTATAAGGACCTATTGTAAATTTCAAAAAATAATTCATTTTGCTGTGATTAAAAACCAACCGTGGGTAAGGTTTAAGTGTGGCGCCACCTATAACGCGCTAGGGGGATGGGTTTGATATTAGGCGCTCAAGCGTAGGCGAAATTCATGGCCGTCCGCGATGCCGTCAATCGCACCCGAGGGTTCTAAATCTATGTGGTGTAGTGTGCGGATGACTATATTCTTTTATTTACGAAAAGCAAAATTTTTTTTTTATTTTTCTTTTTTTTTTTAAAAAAAACAAGATAAAACACACACACTCACACAGGGAACAAGAGGTACAACACTCATCTGAGCCAACTTTTGATTCAAGGGACTGCCCTCAAACTAGCTTCTAGAGGCATGTTTAGTGACCATTCCTGTCGTGTGACACAGGACAGCAAGGAACAAAAGTCAGTCGCCGACCATGACAAACACTTAACCTGTAATCACACTGCAAAATGAAATCAGCCCCTACCCCTCCTTGGCAAGGAACAAAGCAACACAAACAGAGCACAACAACAATAGCCACAAGAAGCACACAATGGACACACAAGTCGTAAAATCTCATAAAAATGCATGTGCTGCACAAGATCATCAAGGATGCACATAAGATGAATACATTGGATGTCTAAGTGAACGAAAGCATGACCCTCTTAGTTTTGAAAAACAGGTTTTCAAAAGTGTATTCCCCAGCAGAGTCGCCACTGAAAGCGCGCTCGCCTGAAAAAATTCGGTTTTCAAATGAAAAAAGTTAGGAGTCGCCACACCATGTTTAAAGGTACACTTTGAAAAACCTTTTGAAAGAGAATGGGTCTGGGGGTCAGGTTACGTGTTGGGAAGAACCGAGAGTTCACCCAACACGCCTCGTCCGTGTAGACGCAGTCTTTTCTAATTAGACATCCAAATAAGTCAAAACATGTGCAAACAATGATAATAGACAAGTGCGGTGAAACATGCATTTTATTAAACGAATGAGATTATTACAACTTGTAGACCAATTGATCAGGGAGGCCACATCCCATTACAGCAAGGAGAACAGATTACAACTGAAACCAAGTCTTCTGCAAAGGACCACTTATGTCACGTGACACAGAACCTAGGGGGTAGGTTGTGTCGCGTGACACCAATGGTCACCCTGCAGAGACTTACAACACCCAGATTACAGCAATCCCAAGAACAAAGCACAATTACAGAATAGATTTGAACATTAAAACATCATAGTCACCCCTAACTGAGTGACAAACAAACTAGATAACACAACTTACAACTGAAGGATGATCCCTGCAGATGGGCACGATGTGTCGCGTGACACAGGACTCCTCATGTCCAATTGTGTCGCGTGACACATGTTTACCATCTGTAGGAACCTTACAACTGAGAGACAGATTCAACAGATGCCAAACCAGATCAAGCAATTATACCAAGGCAATTCAGAACAACACGAATCAAAGACAGACCAACCAAAGGAGTGTGTATATGGGAGATCCACACTCCCTTGACAACCAAATTGCAATTACAAATAAATCACATAATGAACATGCAATTGGATCAAGTAAAAACAACTTAAACAGAGAGATGGAAGCTGCTACTTGATAATCGAGAGGCGGATGGAGCCTAATTATCAAATGGAGGAAGGAATTGCAATGAAACAAATAAATGAGAGAGAGAGATGGAGGGAATCGTTACCCTTGTAGTCCTTAAACTTCCACACCAAGTTAGGTGCGAGTCTTCAATTCACTTTGGAGTGGAGATTTAGACACGGATGAAGAGCTAGATTGAGATCTTCAAGGGGTTTATGAAGTATGGAGGTAATCGGGTAGGATGTGTATGTGAGAGATGAAGGAATTGGAGGGGAATCTGGTTGGTATTTTGTGTGTGGGAGGAGGAGAGAGAGAGGTTCTGGTGTGATTTCTGTAGAGTGACATTATGGAGTAAAAATTGGGATCCATTTTTGAGAGGGGGAGGGTCTTATTTATAGCTGCTGATCATGGTTACATTGTGTCGCACGGCACTCTGTAACCACTTTCCAAGGCTTTGAGTTGTCGCGTGACACAAGGTTTCACCAACCGTTTTTGGCGCCAAATCTGGTTCTGGAACATTTTTGGGATAATACCCAAAAGTCCAAAACAGAATTATTCCCTTTAGGTCCCTTGGCATGAGCAAAGTACAAAAAAGTACTTCCTTCGCGAGAAACTTATGGAATGTTTCGGAAGTCTCGGATAGATCGGAATTTACCAAAAATGCCCCTTAATGCAATTTTATTTCATTAAAATGCATCTAAAAGGGTGCGAATTGGATTGGCGTATTTACAATGAACCACAAGCTATTAGACATATTTGGTGGGATGTTTGTGGCGTCCCTCTTGCCTAGAAAAAGCTCTCAAAGATGAATTAGATGAGGACATTTCCCCAAGAAAAAGAAGATCATCCTCCCAGGAAAGGCTAAAAGAGAGATATGAAGCCGGTGACACCACAGTTGGAACCCTTGGAGAATCGTCTCGGAAAATTTGACTATTATATCCTTTATCGAAATAAGCTCCTCAAATTTAACCCACCTCCTTCATCACCTCCTTCACCATGCAAACCCCTGCTTCCCCCTTCACTTCCGCCATATTACCAAAATGCCCTTTCCATAATCCATAAAGGCCCCCTACTCCATCCACCACCAGATACTTGCCATATGCCACCACCAGACACTTGCTATATGATTTCTCAAAACCAATGCCTTGATCCAAACCCACAGGAGTACCATGAAGAGTTCCCTCTACTGACCTCATTTGAATTTCCCCATCAAAGGACCAAGCATGAATCGAAGATCCAAAGTCCAACTTCAATTGGTGCATCAGGAAATCCAAAGCTGACCCGAAGCAACTCTAAATTGGCAAAGTGAGAATGCAATCGCTTAGAATAAGGATTTAAAGCATATCATCTCTCAGCAAACCAGGTTTATGAGATCTCAAGAAAGCCTTTCCAAAAAGATCAGAAACTTAGAAGGAATGATTGGAGAAATTTGCCACAGAATTTAGATCCTACACCAAGAACTGCGAATCGTCTCATAACTCTCCAAAGCATCCCAAGCCTCTCGCTCTCTTCCAAAAGGAAGCGTAAATGAAGTTTCTCAAAACTCAACTCCAAGATCTTGAGCGACAACACAAGCAACAAAGAGTGGCAACTCTTATCGATGATCACTTCGGAGGCCGCCCACAACCCCTTTATCGTAACAAAGTATCAAGATCCACAAATCTCTATACTGCCTGACCTCTCCTCGCTTCCGACTATAAATGCCATCTCCCTCTTTATCCCTTTGGACCTCAGTGCCTGCTCGCAAGCGCTACAAAATCCCAAACCCAACTCCAGTATCCCCTACACACATCATCTTCTTTCCAACTGCAGGCTAATCAACCCCAAATAATCCTACGGAACCCCATCTTGATACTTCCTCGAAAAGACCCCTACAAGTATCCTCCCAATAGAAGAAGCTTGAATCCCAATTTCATTATTTCTAATGATATCTATCCCGAGACGAGATCCCCTCCCAAATAGATCCCTTCCGTAATCAGACAAATCAACCCTCCAGAATCCACTTCCGGGTCAACCTTTTCTTCATCGGACCAATTACCGATGATGGTCCATACCCCTTCGATGCCTTTTGAACACCCCAAGTTTATGGTAGAGCCAGAGCGAAGCATTCCAAGGAGAAAAGAAATTGAACTTGTTGATTCGGAGTCGGGAAGAGTCCACAAGCAATCTACCATGCCAAGTAACACGAAAGCCAAGTTTGTTCCCCCGACCTGACACAAAAATAGCAATTTAAACTTCCGATGATATCTCACCCTCCAAATGGCGAGAAAAGAAGTGTGGTAAAATCCAAAGCCTAGTAGCCCACATTGAAGCAACTCTAAATTGGCAAAGTGAGAATGCAATCGCTCGAATAAGGCTTTAAAGCATATCATCTCTCAGCCAAGAAACCAGGTTTATGAGATTTCAAGAAATCCTTTCCAAAAGATCAGTAACTTAGAAAGAGAATGATTGTAGAGAAATTTGCCACACGTAATTTAGATCCTAAACCCGAAGAACTATCAAGCATGCATCGTTAAAGCTAACTCTCCAAAGATCCCAAGCCTCTCGCTCTTTTCCAAAAGGAAGCGAAATGAAGTTTCTCGAAAACTCAACTCCAAGATCTTGCAGCTGACAACACAAGCAACAAAGAGTAACAACTCTTATCGATGATCCTTGGAGGTTGCCCACAACCCCCCATTTATAAGAACAAAGATAAGATCCACAAAACATCATGCCGGCCTGCTTTGTGACTAAATCATCTCCCCTCTTTGTCCCTTTGGACCTCAATGCCTACTGCCTGCTACAAATCCCAAACCAATCTCCCAACTATCCCCTACACACATCATCTTCTTTCAACCTCTTTGCATGACCCAATCAGCTCCGAGATAATCCTACGTAACCCCATCTTGATACTTCCTCAAAAAAGACCCCAAGTATCCTCCCAATAGAATAAATGAACCCAATTTCATTATTATATATGAAATCTAGCCAAGACAGATCCCCTCCAAATAGATCCCTTCCCGAGTAATCTAGAAGACAAATCCCACTCCCAGTAATCAAAACTTCGGTCTCAACACTTTTATCGGAACTAATTACCGATGATGGTCCATTTACCCCTTCTGATGCCTTTCTGAACACTTTGGAAATATGGCAGAGCGTGAGCCAACAATCCAAGGGAGAAATTAGAACTTGGTTTGGATTGCAGGTTCCTGGAGAGTCCACAAGCCAAAATGCTGCACCACAAAGTAACACGAAAGCCTAGTTTTTGTTCCCGGCCAGGACACAAAACAACAATTTAACCCCGATGATATCTCACGCCTCCAAATGCGTGGTAGAAACAAGTGTGGAAATGCTAAACCTTACGATGTTACCTTTGAACCTCCCGTACTATTTCATAGACATGGTTATCAAGAGATTTTTGGCCCGACTTCAAGTCGCCTTTGGGGCCCCAGTGCACTTAGTCTCGGGAATACCGGTAACTACAGATTTAACAAAGATCCTCAACCGAGGAATCTATGAATATCATCTATTACTCAATTCATTAGAAATCTGATTGAACATACCATCCATGCCGAGAGAAAGGAATTTTTAAAGATGAAGTGTTAGTGGTCTATTCTAAAAGAAGAAGATGATCTTGAGAAACTTATTACAATCGCATGTCTCAGCAATTCTATTGCCTTCATAGGTGCGATGATATCCAATCTCCAAGCAAGTCTTTCGAACTCCTTTCCAGAGTCCCTGATAATGAGGCCTACATAGCATTGGAAGCAAGAAATGCAATGGTGGCACACATCTCACTTGGTGGCCTTTACACTCATTAATACTCAATGTTGTGGAAAAGATTTGCGACCTAAAAGAAATTCCTTGTATCGAGTTTGGAGAGAAACTGCAAGCATCTTGAAGTTTAGCATGATGATGATAAGTATCTTCCGATCAAGTGCAAAGATAAGTCAAAGTTGTAGATGCGGCCATGCAAAGAAGAAGGTACATTCAAAGAAGATCTCTGAATCAAGCTTCTCTAAAATGCTTAGGCGAAAGAAAGTTTCCCGAAAAATCCAAAGTTCGTAAAGAAATGGAAATTCTTAAAAGAAAAGGAAACCTCCAACCCGGCCAAACGACTAATAGATATTATATCTTCGTCAAAAAGAAGGACATTTTGCAAAGGATTGTCCAGATAAAAGGAAATCCCAGGCATTAATCCAAGCTCTAAACCAGATCGAAGCCAATCGTCCTTTTTGATCCTCGAGTCCTTGTACTCACTTGATGATGATCCTGGGATTCTCGCTTATTTGCGCTTAATCGCCTATTCTCGACTCCTCATCGAGATGAAGGTTACGAATCAGACCGTAATTAAGGATTCATCCTACGATCACCCGGACCTACAAGTTTCTGCCATGATAAATCCTCTCCCTCGGATTCCCATGTTCCCTGCAGGACCACTAGCAAATTCTAGTGATGAATCCTCTCCCTTACATTTCTCCCCATGTTCCCCTGCACCTACGTGAGGTTCTCATGATGTATCCTTTCTCTCTCATTCCCCATATTCTTCCCATTCCCAGTGCTTAACTGTCCCACTGGTTTAGCTAAAATGAGCATATTCTCACCTATGATATGTGTTAGGCCCATCCAGGTAGTTGCTTTTACATACGGATCTGCCAGCTTCACATACCTAGTCCCAAAATCTTTTCCTCCAAACCTTTCTTCACTCAACTGAGAAGTAGGTTTTTTGAGTAGATAAGATTAGCGTTCCCGTCCACATCCGACTCTTCCTGCGTGTCATAAAGCATAGGCTACTTGGCTCAAGTTCTCATGGAAAAGACCTCCTCATCGATTTGGACATCCTTCATAAGCTACCTAACTGGGCATGGACACAAAACGGTCTTGGGCTACAAAAAGCTTTTTAAATCCCCGAGCCCGGGCCACACTTATCTATGGCATCTACCAATACCATTGAGCCACTAAAACACCGCCTTATCCAAACCCGCTGAGCGCTTTTTTCCTTATACCGAGCTTCTCTCAAAGCATCCATCACCTTTCAAGGCTAAACCTCTTCCTTCTTTTCAGGTCCTCGCGATTCAAGAAAAATGAAGACGTGAATCCTACCAAGGCTAGCCATCCCGGTACAAACCTTTTAATTCATTACCAACTTTCCCTCCAAGAGTGCACCGAATCCTTATTGGTCAAGGTGTTATCGAAAGCCCACCTCAATCTATATAGGAATGTGAACCTTTCTATGTCAACAAGAGTAGTGGAAGAAGTTATGGAAAGTTGAGATTAAGGTTATTAATTATCGACATTAAATCATTTTGTGGCGGATGATAAATTTCCTCTTCCACGTTAAAATCCATATTCTAGACCTTATCTCGATGCAAAAGTTCTCTCCAAGTTTGATCTCAAGTAGGCTTGGAAATTAGGAATCACTCCTGCACATTGCATCGAAGACGTTCTTCTCAGACCTACTAATCACTACCAAAAGAAAGTTATAATGCTTGGCTTGAAATGCACCCTCTCGCTTTTCAAAAGGCAATAGGTAACCATTTTTGAACCTATAATTTCTAATGCTCGGTTTATATTGATGATATCTTATTGTTCTTTGCTGAAAAAAATTCTCACATAGACTTACTCTCGAAGTTTCATTTATTTATCACAAAGTATGTGTATAATGCTATCGAAAAGCAGATGGAGATCAAGTAATATCTTCTATCAATTTCCTATATGAACATATCCGATGGCAAATATCACTTCATCCTATGATAGCTCATGAATTTCACAGACTTCCCGGATGAGCATTCTTCTCCAAAAGTACCAACAATTCTTTGGACTAATCAACTATATGGCCGATTTATTATCCAAGCCATTGTCATATAAATGTGGTTGCTCCCTATACCGAAAAAGAATCCTCCACCTTGGATAACAGAAAATAAACGAAAGCAACCAAGGCTATCAAAAAGCCGACTGATGGGATGCCCCTTTGAAGATTCCCAATTTTATCTCGAACAAAGAATATTGCGAAAGATATACATGACAGTAATGCAAAGCAATATGACTATCCTGGATAAAGGCAAAGATCAATATGTGGTTACAAGACCGGCACGTTCAAGCAACGGAATGGGAAGACTACCACTCCAATTCTCTCAAAGAGATTCTTTGCAACAAGAGGAACAGAAAAATTCCAGCCTCCATCTAATCTAGTACGAATTCTAAGTCGAGCATGGATATAGTCTCTCCTTCCTCATGCATAGTTAGGAATTCAAGAGAAGAGCACTTCCCAAACTAAGGCCTGATTACGATGGTTTAACCTGTTTTTCCAATGGAAGTTTACCGTGAAGCATATCAAAGGTACGACAAACGTTCTTTGCTGATTTCCTTTCGAGGCCTAGTGACTATAACTGGAAATGCAACATCGCTACAATTTCACAAATAAACCATCTCTGCAAAAATCCTTCCCATAACTTTCACTTTGTCCAATGAGCCTCCTCCTCTTTTGGCCCAAACACTTCTTCCTCAAAGCCCCTGTGAGCTGCTCTTTCCTTCCCAAAGAAGTCACCGAATTCATAGTGATATGACTCTACCAAAGAGCTATCCCAAACCACCAAGCCCTTTTCACTCGTCATCCTCCATAAGGTGCTCAGAGTCAAGGATGCTTCAAAAGTTTCATCCGTAATATCCTTTTTCTTGAACATCTTCAAAATATAATGACTTGTTTAATTTTCCAAAAGAAGCACTCGCTTTTTCTAGCATTTATTTGTCACTTTCAACATGGGCCGTACTCTAATCATATCTCCTCCAATACCACTTCGGCCCGATGCCCTATAATCTCCTGTGACTTGTTCAAACCCTTTGAGTGAATCTTTCTCAGCTTCATCAATGGATGCATATGCTTACCACCCCAAGGCGTAAAGATCAAGCGGTAATAATATTCCTAAGGCCATGCTCTTATCTTCCACCAACAATCATCAAAAATCAAGAACAGACATTCGTTTATCATGCTCCAACTGTTTTCTATCCATGATTGGTATAATCTTGAGAGGAAAGATCTCTGCATCTCCATGAAATATCATGATTTCTATATAGACATGAGAGAAGAAATGGCACGCAGCAAATGTATCGACTCCAAAATCAATCTCGAAAGAAATATTGTTTCCGAGAAAAAGAAGTTTGGCCAAAAGATTACCCAAAGAGTGATAAAATGGATCACAAATACAATGACTTCAATGCATCACACCTCACCAAGTGCTTAACACCGTATAGTACCGACTATCTTCTAGAGAGTTGGACAAAGTGAAAATGAAGGAGGTTACTTTGATCCTTATGACGATGACCCATCTCATCCAGACTCTAGATGAAAATAAAATCAAGAATCAAGAAATTTGATGACAAGAAGCATCTCAATATGATTATGTCAATTGCTCTAATGATGTAAGCACTTAGGTCATATTTCCAAAGTGATTGCTAAGCACCTAGGTCATTTTCTTGTTGCCCTTCTCAAAGTTTTACATGGTCGTAAAATAAAATTGTAAAATAAAAAGTTGTAAAAGAATGATAAGATTCCCTCTTATCTTTTTTGTTGTGTGGTGTAAGTACACTAATCCAATTTATGCGAATTTTTATAGGTGAATTTTAATGTGATAAAATTGCAATATGGGCATTTTGGAAAATTCCCGTCCATTTCGAGACTTTCGAAAACCTTTTAGAGTAAGTTTCTTGCGAAGGGAGTACTTTTTAAGCATTTTTCTTAGGTAAAAGGACCTAAGCAAGGTATTATTCATTTTAGCTTTATTGGGAATTAACTTGGAATATCTCCAACCAGGTTTTGGCGCCTGAATCAAGATTGGATTAATAGCTCGTGCGACACCTCGAGCCATGGAAAATGGAAGGTAAGGTCATACAAGATATAACTTGCCCATCATCGCAACCTAT
>JAFEMH010007346.1:0-93316 GCA_022495995.1 Adenophora triphylla var. japonica
TCCTTTAAACCGAGCTCAATCCCCTCCTTATTCACATCATACCCCAGCCATCTCTATTTCAGTCCCTAACCGTGATAAAACCCCATCTCCTAACTGTGATGATGTGATGTATCGAAAATTTTCCCATTTTTTTGTTTGAAAAATCAACGAAACGGAGTCGCCACGCCATTTTAATTTTGAGGGCCAAAACTTTGAAAAAAGCCCGAGATCAGAGATTTAGGTTCGAGGTCATGTTACACGCCGGGAAGGACGTTAGTGTGCACCCGGAATGCCTCGTAAAACGAGTCTTCCAAGCTGAAAATCATTTGTGTGTGTGTGTGTGTGTGTGTGTGTGTGTGTGTGTTTTGGCCAAAATACTTTGAAACTCAGAAAAGTAAAAATTGGAGATATCTTTTTAAGACTTTAAACTGATCCCATGATTTTTTGGAAGATTTTTGATTGAGATTTGGTACTCAAAAGACCTTTTGAAGCTTGGCAGAGCCATTTCTGCCAGAATGAAAAAGGCAGTGGACCTTGATTTTGAAATGGATTCAAGGGTCTTAAAAACTTCATAATCTGGATAAACTCAGAGAATGAAAGTTGTTCTAGTAATACACCTTAAATAAGATTTGTGCGAAGGAATTTTCCCATTTTGGAGAAGATTTGAGGGGTCAAAACCTTTCTGAAACCTCAGATATGAGATCTGGATTCCAGAAGCTGATGAACTAGCCTCTGAAAGAAAATTTGAAAAGAGTGGAGTTTTACTCACCCAAAAATAAAGTAAAAATATGTCTGAAAATATCTGGATGTTGTCTACAAAAAAGTGTTTTGTAGTCAACACCAAATTCCAAGTTCATCTGTGTCCAAAATTAAGATAATGGACTGAGGTCTGGGAAAATTGCTACTGGACAGCAACTTCCCAAGAAGGAGAATATGATTTTAAAGGGGTTTTTTGCATCCATGCTTGTCCCCATTTCCCTAGGTTTTGGTTAGTGATCACTAGACATTTTTAGTGGTAAGAATCAACTATACCAAACCATCCTTGGGGTACATTAGGACTAAGCATTTCATTTGCTTGGGAAGGGGATTTTTATCCTTTGAAAATGAGATTTGATGCTTGAAAATGGTTTTTAGGGTTTTGAAAATGAGTTTTCTTTGCAAGAAAGTAAGAGAACTTGAAAAGGTATGATGTTGATCTTTGTAGAAGATCATCCATGGAGATGGTCTTTCCATGGTGATCTTCTCTAGGGATCTAGAGCAAGAAGATGAAGGAACTACATTTTGTAGTTTGCAAATGCATGCATGGTTGAGATTTAGGGTTAGAGAAGGAGGGTTTACCAATCTTCCTTGTGTTCTTGAGTTTTTGGCTTGAGTGTATGAGTGTTTAGGGCTTTAATATGAGAGTGAGTGGATGAGTATGAATTGGGAAAGATTGAGAGAAAATGGTGACTTAATTCAAGTGAATTCTCACCGGCTTCTCTCTATATTTCGGGCCAGAGGTCTCATGGCAAAAATGTGCTGTGGCTCCTTATTTTTGTGACTGGAGGGTCTCAATTTATAGCCCTCCTGAAATGACAAACTCATCCGCGTGCGGACAAGTCCCGCAGCGTGCACTGTTCATTAAATGCAGCTCCAGCTTTGGACAAGAGGAATATTTCTTTTTGAAATTCAAATTAAACAAATCGCTTTTATGTTTCCAAAGCATTTCTGTATTTATGGTTTTCTTCTTTGTTTTTCTCTTTTTAAGATTCTTTTTAAGGTTTAACCTTAAATAACAATGCCCATTTTACCCTCACTTTCAGTTAGAAAAGTTAGGATTGTTAGGAATTGTTAGAAATGTTATAACTTTCGTTAATTTTCTAACGTAAAATTTAACAAGCTCAAATTGGAGCACTTTCCATGGGCAGCCCTCTGGCCGACGGCGCTCGAAGGAAGCGGGGTCGCTCGATAAGAGTAAGTGCTCCAAGTATTTGGCAGATTACATCTGAGTGAATGGGAATAGTCTAACCTAGCTGTTAGGCTACCTACGTATCCCGAACGGGAATCAAGCCTGTCAGAAGTTCTGTGTCTTCGACCCTCGGGAGGATGACGGCGTTTTTAGGTGCTCTCGAACTCCGATGAAAGAAGTTCTACACTTCATAAGCCAATGGAAAGAAACTCCATTGGGATAAAGTAGATGACCATTTTCTGTCCGACGGGACGGGTATCCGCTCTCGCCGGGGATATCCGCTCTACTGAGGATGACCACTTTTCGGTCTCGGCTGGCTGGGACGATGACATGCATTTATCGCTTCTCTTGATAAAGGTCATGAAAGCCTCGAACCTCGGGATGACGCTTAGGTGCCAGTGCAACTGGACCCTTCGAGATGGCGTTTTTAGGTGCCTTGACCTGAAGGTATGCTTAGAAGGCTTAACCTTGTTTTTGATGGACTCCAATGACGCTCTGGCTTGTGCGCCTGATTAATTGGAAATGGCCTTTCTGGGCGGGACTTCGCACGCCGGCGGGAGCAGGTGCACCGTTTTGCCTGGGCCGGGTAGCCTTGGGACCCACTGATAGGCTACCTACGTATCACTTCCTAGCGGGAATCAAGCTCCTTTCGTAGTTCACAGTACTTATGGAGATTCCGGCCTCGCTAGGCTGGGATTCCGTTAGCATTTTGCCGGGATTTTATAGTACTGCATTGAAAAAATCGACGTATTCGATTTGCCCTCAATCGTCTCTTACGTTGATCGCTCGCCGAATGATTTTGATGAAAGATAATGGGATCTCGTTATCCTTATCTTCTCGGGGAAACTCGGCCTTACGCTTCGATCCGCCGGAAGATTTTGATGAAAGAGGCGTGGATCCGTTATCTTTCTCGAGGAAATCGGCTCCAAGACATCACGGGGCCCACGCTTCGATCACGGAAGATTTTACGAAGGAAAGATACTGATCTCGTTATCTTCTCTCAGGCACCCTGGCCCATGCCACTGCCGATCACGGGAATGATTTTTGGATGAAAGATACGTGATTCCACGTTATCTTTCCTGGAGAGATCGGACTTACGCTTCGAACGCTGCCGGGGATGATTTTGGATGAAAGATACTGGATCCTCGTTATCTTTCTCGGCACTTCGGACTTACGCTTCGACTCGCCGGGGAACGATTTTGATGAAGATACGGATTCGCACTCTCGGCTCCTACGTTTACCGCCGGGGTGATCAGAGATGGAAAGATACGGATCCGTTATCTTTCTCGGGAACTCGGTCTTTACGCTTTGACTCCGCCGGAAGATTTTCGATGAAAGATACCTGTGGATCTCGTTATCTTTCTCGAGAAATCGAAGGTCTTACGTTTATCACGGGGGTGATTTCTTGATGAAAGCATACTGGATCTCGTTATCTTTCTCGGGCACCTCGGTCCCACGCTTGACTCGCTGCTTGATTGATGAAAGATACTGGGATCTCGTTATCTTCTTCCTCGGGAGACCTTGGCCTACGCTTCGATCACCGCTTGATTTTGATGAAAGATACTGATCTCAAGTTATCTTTCAGAGATCTGGCCTTTACGTATCGACCGCTGAATGATTTTGATGAAAGATACGGTGATCGCGTATATTCCTTGGGCACTCTGCCCACGCTTTAACGGCCGGACGACCTGGGCATGAAATATGGCTTATCGCTTCGATCGCGTCGGGACCGGCCCACGCTTGACCTGGAAGACGCGATGAAAGATACCGGATTCATATTCTAAGAATGTATCTTATAATGCATCATTGTTGATTTTTGATGAAAGATACCTGGATCCGTTATCTTTCTCGAGGCACCCGGGTCTTACGCTTGACTCTGGTGGAATGATTTGACTGAAAGATACGGGATCCGTTATCTTTCTCAGGCACTCGGTCTTACGTTTTGATCGCCGGGGAATGATTTTGATGAAAGATACTCTGATTCTCAGTTATTCTCTTTCTCTCATGTGGCACCTCTTGGCCTTACGTTTGACTCCGGAATGATTTTGATGAAAGATACGGGATCCGTTTATCTTTCTCAGAGGCACCTCTTGGGCTTACGTCTGACTCCGCCGGAAGACTTTTGATGAAAGATTAATGATCCGTTATCTTTCTCGAGGCACTCGGTCCTTACGCTTTGACTCCATTGGGAATGATTTTGATGAAAGATACTGATCCGTTATCTTTCTGGGAGATCGGCCTTACGTTTGAACGCCGGGAATGATTTTGATGAAAGATACGGGATCCGTTATCTTTCTCAGGCACCTCGGTCTTACGCTTGATCACCTGAATGATTTTGATGAAAGATACGGATCCGCTATCTTTCTCTAGGGCACTCCTGGCCTACGTTTGACCGCTCTGAAATGATTTTGATGAAAGATACTGATCCGTTATCTTTCTGGGAGATCGGTCTTACGTTTACCGCCGGGATGATTTTCTTGACAAGGGGCTGACTTTGGTTAACTTTGGTTAACTTCGTCAAGTCGGGACTCGAATTGCGTAGTCCCGGAATTTTAAGGGGCAAAAGGGTCATTTTGACTCGACAATCCTATCCGCGCGGATAGGAGCCGAAAGTCGTGGGTATTAATTAGGCCAACGCCCTTTTCTTCTTCCCCATCTCAATTTTTGAAATTGTCTCGCAATTACGAGAGAGAAAGAGAGAACCGAGGAAGGAAGCCATTTTTGGCCAAAATCTTCAAAAATCCTCCGTTCTTCGATTTTTTGAGCAATGGAACACGGGAAGGCGCTTTTCAAGGCCAAGGACGTGGCCCGGTGGCTGAGAGACGATTGGAGCTCGTCCGGATGAGGAGGCATTATACTCTTTCGCAATCGATTATGAGGAGCCATACCCCGATGCTTGGCAACATTGGGCTTCTGGATTCGACCTCCGAACGGTATACTTTTGAAACCCTTTGATCCCTTTGTTGATTTCTTGTTTGAAATTTGAATTTTGGGTGATTTTTGAAAATTTTTTTTTTGAAATTGAATATTGCATGTTGATTGTGATGATGATTTTTTTTTTTTTTTGAAATTGAATATTGATATTGATGAATGATGCAATGCATGCATTTTGTTTGGAAAGAATGGGCATTTTGCCAATATGAGATGTATGTATGTTTAGGATATATAATAATTTTTTTTTTTTTTTGAAAAGTGGGACGGATTTTTCCTCCCGTTGCATGTAAGATGGATGATATGCATGTATGCATTTTTTTTTTTTTGAAATGATGGATGGTATGCATTTTATTTCCGTTAACTTTTTACTTCCGTAGGAATGCATCTTTTTTTTTTTTTTTTTTTTTGATGAATGCATTGGGATTTGTCAAAACCTGCCTTTTCTTGCGAGAAAATGGGGCTATGTCCATTGCATGCCGTTATGTCAGTCGAAATTTTTTTTTTTTTAATGCATGTGTATGCTTTCTTTTTTTTTTTGTGTAAATGCAAATGCAATTTTTTTTTTTTTGACATTTTTTTTTTCTCTTTTTTTTTTTACAGGGCGGAAACCGTTTTGTGACGGAGCAGTTGAACAAAATGAAGACTCGAGGATCGGTGGAGGCCTTGATTGACTTGTGGGATCGGCTTCCGGATGCGGGCCGAGGAGCTTTGCCGAGTCCGAGACAGATTGTTGTCGAGACGGGCTCGGGAGTTTGTCGAGTGCTTGAGGGGACTGGTCAAGTTCCCTAAGAGCAAGGGCTTGATGTTTGCTCTGGCGCAGCACTGGTGGGACGCGACCCACACCTTTCACTTCTTCTGGGGCGAGGCTACGGTTACGCCCTCCGATTACGCTGCGATTACGGGCCTGTCCTTTAATGGACGCAGCATTGAGTGGCGGGACGGCTATAGCGATGCCGATCTACTGTGCTCTTCGGGATTTTCCCCTATTCCCAAAAAGGGGATGGGGATGGAGTATGCCGTGGTCTACTGTGAAGATTGTGGAGACCATAGCGAGCTGGGCGAGGCCGGGAGGAGAGGATAGGCGCCGATCGATTGCTGTGGCCTTCGTGGTTTGCTTTTCGAGCACCCTCTTTGGGCATGCCGAGGGACGGCAGCCTTTTGCCTTGCCGAGGTCCTTGGAGGACATGGAGACGGCCGGAGATGTCTCGTGGGGAGAGGCCGGGCCGGCAGAGCTTTACTTTGCTTCCGATAGGTACACCAAGCGCCGTGAGCTCTTGTACCGCTTGAGTTTGCCCTCCGGAGGTATAAGCTCTCTTTGCTTTCCCCTCCTTCTCTTTTTTTTTTTTTGAGCACACACTTTTCTTTTCGCACCGGATTGATTTGATTTTTACCTTTCGCAGTACGGGCGTTGGAGTTTTTCCACGTCACGCATGTGGCGGGCACTGGCATGAGTAACGCCGGCGTATCCGGCCACGCAGCCTTGGTCCAAGCATGCCCGGAGAAGATAAGCTCCAGGGGGCGTACGACTCTCAGTACGCGGATTGCCTTCCTTCGACGGAGGCCGAGACAGATGAGGGGATGATATTCTTCCCCCGGGATCGCTTCGAGGCGGCGCAGCTCGAAGGGCGCCGAGATTTGGACTGTGCAAATGGGAGGATTCCGAGAGGTCCGACTCGCGATGCATATTATCTCGGGAGAGAGGGGTGACGCGCCGCATGGCGTGAATTCGCCTTTGAGGACACCGGTGGAGCCTCCCGCCGATATGATGCACCCGAGCGATCGGTCCGTGACTGGGATGATTACCGAGCCGGCCAGCACTTCTCGGATTTCGTGGCGATTGAGCCATATGCGACATTCGTCTGAGGAGGCCGAGGATGCCTCAGTTCTGGATAGAGAGGGGCTTGGGATCCCGCTGCACCTCGGACGGATTTTTCCTATATCCAGATGGGGTCCGATTGAGGGTGCAGATCCTCACTCGAGCGGCTTCCACGAGCTTTTCCGCCTCGTCCCGGTATGAAGGTACGGCTTTTTACGCTTCGCCTCTTCCTTTCTTTCTTTTGTTTCATCATCTTTAGCATCACTTCCCTTTTTGACGCTTTTGCTTTTGTGCGCTGAGGTGGTCGTCGAGAAGCCGACGAAGCAAGTGATCGGGGCCAAGAGATTCATCAGAGGATGGTCGCCATGGGCTCCTCGTGCTAGAGCGAGGCGACCACGGCCGGCGCCCGTCGACGGGAGGCTTCCCCTATTCGCCGTAGACTTCTTCAGAGACTCCTCTCGTCTCCTCTCCTTGATCCCCGCGCGGTGCCGCCTTCGGATCACGTCATTCCCTGGGATCCACACGGGCAGGACACGTATGGGCAAGATGGCGGGTCGTCTTCGTACGTCCAGAGTCCGACGCCTTCACCTTCTGATACGATTTTTTCGCAGATCTCGCTTGCCCTATCGTAGCGTGCCGGCTGGTCCCGACGAGCCTCTTTCTCGGAGACGAGGACGACTTCCGAGCCCGAGATTTTCAGTGGCTCCCGAGGAGGCGGGCCCGAGTCGCAAGAGGGGCCGGGGGCGTACATCGGGCGCCTGAGACTCCGATTGATTTTTTTTTTTTTTGAGATTTGAGATTGAGATTTAGATTTGTACAAATTTTATGCACATTTTTTTTTTCTTTTTGGAATGTAATAATTTAGGATTTTATTGATGTTTGTTTGTTTTTTTTTTTTTTATGCACACTCTTTTTTTTTGGAATGTAATAATTTAGGATTTTATTTTATGAATGCAATGCAATATGAATGCAAAGGTTTGCATGAGCCTTGGTTTTTTTTTTTTGCAAGGGTGTTTGGTATATGGACCGGTTTGGGGAGGTTTTTTTTTTGCACAAGTTTCGAGCAACCGGGACGGAATATTCCTCTTTGATGTAGCAGCCTTGACTGTTGCGTACTTTTTTCTCGGGTTTGGATAATCATGTCCGCGCGGATAGGTAGCTTCGACATTGTCCTTTAATTTTGGTTCGCACTGGTCTTGCTTTATTTCAAATTCAAATATCCTCTTCAACCTCCAAATTCAAACAGCCATTTTCGGGAGAAAGAGAGAAAAACCATGGAAAACTTTAGAAAAGCTCCATCAAAATTGTCCCAAGAATCCCAAATGTCATTCTTCAACAAGTTCAAGGATTGGTCCCGGAGATTATGCATGAGAGGAGGTCCTTCTTTGAAGAAAGGTACAAGGTGAAGTGCTTATGGTCTCTCAAGGAATTGATTCCTGACTATGAGCTTGAGGGCTTCTTCCTCATTTTGGGACACTAGAAGGCATGTCTTTTGCCTTTCTTTCAACGAGATTGTTCCGACTGTCAAGAATTTCGCCTTGCTTCGAGGTCCTGAGGTGGAAGAGATAGCGGTTCCTTGCCCTGAGGGGCTTCTTTGTTGACAGATTGTGCGTCCTCCTTCATCTTTCCCTGAGGAAGCGCAAGGTATGATCCGCGGTCCCGATCATTTCGATATTTCCTGGCCTTCCCGACAGATTTAGGGGCCTAGGCTCGTGGATGATGCCTATTGGGATGCCTTTGCACTTTGTATGTTTGGCACCCTGTTCATGGTCTATTCCTTCGGGATCCGCCATCGATCTCTACTAGATGTCAGCGTTCACTGTCGCCCGGCGTAGATGTCGTTCCTTTGATTCTCGAGGAGACTTTTTCATGCTCTCGATAGGCCATTAGCTACCTGAAGGCGGTGATATGCACTGGCGGGCCTTCTGCCTCTTGACCCCGTGGCCGATGGAGCGCTTGGGGGTTCTTCGGGAAACTCCCGATATGATCAAGCCTTTGACATTTGCCAGAGGGGGGTTGCCGCGGGATTTTCGATGATCGTGGCTCATGGAACGCTGATGGCCGGTCTCCAGCACCGAAGATATCGATGGTCGTGCCTTGTTGGCGGGTGGAGACTCGCAGAGTGCTTCAGACGGGTCTCATGTGGTCATGCTTCCGGGCTTTCTCGCCTAGCTTCTATATTCCGCTTTAGTTCTCGAGACAGCTTTGGCCTGGAGCAGTTCCTTTGGGGGACTTTGATGATATAGCCACCGTGGTGGTGGCTCCTATTTCTATGGATGATCCCTCGTTGTTTCCATTTCTTTCCCGAGCATGGAGGTATGATGCCTTTCCTCCTGTCATTCTCAGCATCCGAGACCGGTGTTCCCGACCACTTGGTACCTGGATTGGTACGAGAGGCATCCGGGAGAGACTCAGGTGGCTATTTTGAGACGGCGTGAGGCCATTGTGGGTGCGGAGGACCCGATCTGCTTCGAGAGGAGGAGGGCCGAGGCGAGGGCCAACCCTCATGACAGAGCGGAGACGCCGTGACCGATTATGAGGCTTACGTCAAGAGACAGGAGAGGAGGGCTCCTATGCTACCAGCCTAGGCTACAGGAGATGAGGGATGACGCTAGTGGCTACTAAGGCCCCGACAGAGGCCGGTTTGATAGATCCCGTTCCTATACCAGAGCTTGGTAGGAGGAACACCGACATTTTTCCCGTTCGTAAAAGAAGACTCGAAGGGGGAAGAAGAGGGGAGAGGCCAAGACGAGTGGCTTGGAGTGACTCGAGGTTTCCGAGTATCCCTTTCTTGTCATGGCGTACACATTAGTTTGATTATGTATCTTAGTTTCTTTTAGCAAAGCTGCCGCTTGTAGGAATGAATCGGGCTTAGACTCATCAAAGAGCTTTTAACTTGTAATGAATATTTGAATTGCTTTAGAGTTTTTCGAGACGCTTTCATGGTCTCGATCAATTGTATTGATGTCAAAGTATGACTTTTTATTTGTGCTTTAGACCGAACCGTTTCCGCCGCCTACGTTCCCCTCATTTTGAGGAGCTCAGTCTTCGTAGTTCAACCCGATTTTTTTTTTTTTTTGTTTTTTTTTTGTTGTTTTTTTTTGTTTTTTTGTTTTTTTTTTTTTTTGGTGCAACCCCTCGTTTTTTACCTAGGCCGCCCTTCTCGGGTTTTCAACCTAGTTGGGTATTACTCTTTTAGCACTCTTTTTTTTTGTTTTTTTACGCGTAGTATCTCGCGCAGCCTTGTCACCATTCACCGGGTGTACAAAGGGATTCCCGTCGAGGTCCGCAAGTTGCATGGCTCCTCCGAGAAGATCTTCCGGACGACATATGGCCCGACTCCATACAGCTCCCATTTGCCGAGGGGCTGATACGGACCGGGGCTTTTCTTTCAAAACGAGATCACCTTCTGATCTCCCGATGCTTTACTTTCTTGTCGAAGGCTCTAGCCATTCTTCCTTGGTAGGCCCGGATGTGTTCCATGGCCTTCGCCGGCGTTCGTCTAGTAGGGCCAATTCATCATGGCGACTCGGAGCCATTCGACCTCGTTGATCCGGCTTTCCAACAAGATACTGAGCGAGGGTATTTCCACTCGATTGGGAGCACGGCTTCCATTCCGTATGTGAGGGCAAAAGGTGTTTCCCAGCCTGCCGTTCCGACTGATGTTCGTAGCCCCAGAGTGCCAGGTGTAACTTCTGCCAATCTCTCGCCTGGACACCATTTTCCTGATGATATTTTCCAGAGTCTTGTTTGCCGCCTCGACGGCTCCGCTGGTTTGGGGCCCGTAGGAGATGACTTGTGACGGGTTATTCGGAATTCCGCCGCCAGCTTTTTCACATTCCTTCGAAGTGGGATCCATTATCTCGAGATGATTTCTACTGCAACCCGTATCCGCACATGATGTTTTCTTTGATGAAGAGGGCAACTTTCTTTGAATTGAGGATTTTGTAGGACTTTGCAGAGCATCCTTTCCGATTCCTTCGAAGAAATCACCAATCAAGGCGTCTCTTTAGGCTCTTCCGCAGCTTCCCAAATTCACACTCGTCAAAATCTCTTCTGCAGCTGGGGCTCGATTTTCCTCTTTCCTGACAACCCGCTTTAAAGATTTTTTTTTTTCTTTTTTGTTTGATTTTTTTTTTTTTAATGTGTCTCGCTTCTTTATCTAATGAATTATTATTAAAATTTTTTTTATTAATTAATTCATCATTAGTTAAAGTGGCAATCAAGGGATACTCGTAAAGGTTCGTCATTTCATTGAAAACGAAAAGGAATACAGCTTGCTGCACTCGTAGTCTTCGTGCGTAAGGCCGTCTGACGACCCTAGAGACTCGATCTTAACAAAGAGAGACTGGGAGGACTTGTCCTAGATTGACACAAAGGGACGGGGACCAATCCAAGCTTGGTGATCATTTCTTCCTTGGTCGCGGACGGCCCGAGAGGTTTTCCCAATTTTTTAGCGGCTTTGCTATTGGGTGGCCTCATGACTCTGAACCGTGGCCGTTTTTGTTTTCCTTTCTCAATTGTCGCTATCATCTCTTGGACCGAGCCGAGATCAATCGTGTCCGGCACCCGTATCTCTTCTTCGAACAATTGCTGCATAACTGCACCATCCCAATCATCTCGAGGGAAATTCCGTGGCCTTAGCTTTTGGCACCGTCCGAATTCGAATTCGTTTTCGGGTCTTCCCGGCGTAGAGGAATAGTGGTTGTGAGCTTCTCGAACTGCTCCACTGTGTCGCACGCCCGAAGGTATACTCACTCTTCATGGTAGTGGTAGCCCTGTGTATCTTCGGGTAGGTCCAGGAACATTCTACTGACCGGTTAGCCTCGTTCCTCTAAACTTGTTGAGGCTATCCCGTAGCTTTAGCCATCCCGCCGTAGGAGCGGGCTCGTGATGTTTCCCGGTTGTGTGGGACCCTTTACAAAGTAGTCACCAAATTAGGACCGAAGGGGAGAGATTTAGGGTTGCCGACCGGACCTTTCCCCGTGGCAGCCTTCAAATCTTTTTCCTTTGCAAAGGTCCACCGAGGAGGCCTCATATCCCGTGCCGTGGCGAGTATTCTGTCCTTTCACCTCGATGAGTTTGTGAGTTCCTTGTTGGTGCTTCCCGCATCGAGGCCGTAGATAGCTCATTTTTCTCATCATTTTCAAGACCGGTGGGATTTTATCCCGAGCGATCGTCGATCTATGTTGCACACTTGGGCCTCGGGAGGCTCGACCGTGAAGCCCGTTAGCATGAGACCTTCCTCGTCATGTTTGATTTCCGAATAGGTATTCCGCCCGTATCCGTGCCCTCTAAAGTGACTAAATCTCCGTAAATGGTCGTCGATCCCCATTCGAGACGAATTTCACACACCGGTGGAGGCTTGAGGCGACCCCTTTGACTTGATGGAGCCAAGGTCTTCCCAACAGGGCATTGAAAGTAATCGGGATGTCAATAACCCGGAATTCCACAGTATCAATTTCTCGTCCGAACCAGAGGTCTAAAGTGGCGACTCCAAGGACTGCTCGAGATGTTGAGTCGTAAGCTTGATCGTGAGGGAAGAAGGCTTCAAGTCTCGTAGTCTTGATATCAAGCAAGCTCATGATCTTTGCCGGAAGAATGTTCATTCCGGACCCATTATCAACCAGACCCGAGGGAGGCGTCGTTCATCCAACTGGACCGTGATGAAGAGAGGCTCGTTATGATCACCCCAAATTGAGGGAGGTCGAGATCTGTGAAAGTGATTATGTTCCCGTAATGGATGTTTCCAATTAGCGTACCACATCATCGGGAGTAGCATCAATAGGCACTAGAGCGCGAGCTGTGCTTTCTTCCACTTTCACCCATGAGGATAGGACGAGGTGAGTAGAGACCGAGGGAAATGTTGGCCCGTGTTTGCTTCAACCGGGTGAGCACGGGATCCTCTTTTTCGGGATCCGGAATTTCACTGCCTTAGCATAGGGGCGGCGATCTTCTTTCGGTGCTTGATCTCGTGGCCTTCTTATCTCGCCTTGGGATTTCCTTGGAAGATCTCGCCCGCATCGGGTCAACAGATTAACTTCCTCATCGCCGTCTCTTGACCGGATTTCTTCAATGCCGCTAAGGTCAATCGGGGAGCCCTTTTGGCTATTGGCCACCGGTTCTCGACTCGGAGTCTAGCAGACAAAGAGGGGTCGAGCTGCATCTGGCTCCTTCCCGGGCGGCCCTTATAACCGCTTCCCAAGTCACGTGCTTTTGGGTTTGGGGTTGTGTTGTTGCCCTCGATGGCCCACAGAGCTAGGGCGTCCTCCGATTCACTCTCATGGCCGGCCTTGCTCATTGTTATCATGCAACAAGAGTCGCTATTGCCTGACTCGGCGGCTTTTCGATTTCATCCCTTGGATGGCCCACAGTTACGGCTATCAGCCTCCATTTCATCGTATATCCTTTTTCTTTCAATCTTGCAAGTAGGGCAGCCAAGTGAAGGATAGGCAACGTTCCTCTTCGGAGTTTGATGTAGCACTGATAGATCTCGTGTCCAAATAAGGAGCACCCGGGTCCATTGTCGGGCACCGGAGCAATTAGGAAGGCGTCATGTGGATTCATAGGTATGAAGGCCACCGGGGAGACGTTCGTATCGATAACCCTTTTCGTGATTGCGTGCACTCGCGCGCTCGAGCGCCCGGCCGCGACCCTTACTTGTTATGCCATCCGCTCTCGGGAAAGAAGAAAAAGATCCGATAACGTTTACGAATTCTTCATCTTCTCGGTGGCCGAAACCCTCCATTCCCCGACTGCTTCAATAAACCCTTTCCATTCACCAACAGTTCTTATAAGGAACGCTGTGTTCTAGGATTTCGGATATGTACGGATCTCGGGCGCGGGCTTTGCCCCTCATCCTCTGGAGTATCCGGCATTGGACACAAATGCATCTTACAAGCGACACCTCGTAGGGTCTGCTCTCCATTGGTATCCGATCCGCATTTCCGGCGGTCCTTCGTCGTCACTTGCCGACAACCAACCATTGTGCCCGGCTCCCACGGGCTCATTTCCCATGATTGTTCCAAATTGTTTCCTGGATCGGGGCCTCGCTGACTCTTCACTCGCCATCATCATCATCATCATCGCTGCCATCGGAATCTTCTTCCCATACTACCGGGATTTCGCCGAGAGGAACGCCGATCAAAACCCGTTGGGGGAATATGGGTGCGTGCAACGCAAAATTGTCATATGTTCCCATTCCCGGAAGTGGCAATTGTGACTCACCTTCTCCTCCCGTAAATTGCGGGGGAAGAGTGAGAGGGGGTGGCACGTATTTGACACTGTGTAGGATATAGAAGGAATCCTCCTCTTCCGATTCTTCACTGTTCTGGATCATATTCGGGCTCTCCCAAAGCCAATTTGCAGAAGTGTACTAGCTCCAGATGCTCTTCGGCCTCTTTGCCGATAAGCCCCGACAGCGCCCCGCCGGAAGCTTTCTTGTTCGATTCTTCTCGATTGTTCTAACCATCTTGTGTAAATGGTTCTTTCATGTTCTCGAGCGGAATGCCCCAGCTTCTTCGGTATCGGTTTTCCCTTTATCCGAGAAATAGCGGGCCTCGTATTCTTGCAAGGAGTCTCGACATGAGACCAAGATGGGTTGATTCGCTCGATATCCTCAAGGCCGAGGGGAATCCGAATTCAGGATCCTCGACGAGGTCGGGCCACTGGGTATTTGGGACTTTCATCAAGATCTTCCCGAGCATGCGAAGATTCTCCGCATTCAATCATATTCACTCGATTATGGTTCCTTGGCAGGGATTTTTGATCGTGTTAGGCCCTTTCGGGCCTTCCAACTTTCCTTGCTCTATTAGCCCCGGATTGCCTTTTTCAGAGTAAAGCATCTGTCGCCGATGTCCGTGAGCTTGATGAAAAGCACAATACTTTGTAGTATCCACGGAGCATTCGGATTTCTGGGTTGGAAATTCTCCAAAGGCCGCAAAGCAAGCCTTCTTTCACCAAATTCCCTAAAGATGTCATTCAGTGGCATTCCAAAGTTTTCGAGATTTATGACCCGCGGTCCTGGCTCTACTGGTTTTCTCGGGAGCAAAAGGAGTCGTGTTGTTACATTCCCGTCCCGCATAGTTAATCATCTCTTTGCCTTTGGCAAGTGTGAGCAGTGGGCAAAGTGTTTGGCAGGAGGAGCCCGATATTCGTAGGCGTGTGCAGCAGCCTGCTGCCGATTGTAGGCCTTTTCAAACTTAGTCAGCAGAGTTAACCATGGCCCGTAAGTCTCGAGTATGGGAAATGACCGAGGGAGGCCCTCGATGTGGTTTCAAGCATGACCGGAAAATGTCCAGCTTGTTCCTCTTCGGAAGGAGGGATGGCCATTTCACCGAGTTTCGCATTCCACCGCTTGTAGAAGTCCCCAACATTCTCATCAGACGCCGCACCGTTGTTTGTAGGTCAACCCTATTTGTTTTCCATTCCAAGTTGGCCTTATATTTTTCTCGTGAAGGCATTGGTAATCTCGGTCCCATGTAGCCCTGGCTTCAGGTTTCAAACGGAAGAACCACTTTAAGGCACCGGACTTCAAGGATAGATCGAAATAGTCGCCCAACCGCCGATTGGTACATCCTTTGGCTTTCATCGCCAAGGTATATGTGTCCAAATGGGTTTTCGGACATGCGGTCCCATCAAAGAGATCCAGATTAGGCATCACGAATTTGTGGGGCAGAGGAACAATGGAGTCCGGTTCAGAGGCCTGGAAGGCGTACTTCTTGGCGATCGGTTCGGCGATCTGCGCTTTCATTTCCTTGTGTTGTTCCATGAACCAGGCCAGATGAGGGTCTTGTGGCGGAACCGTGGCATTCAAGCTAGCGGCCGAGCTAGAGAGAGGAGCTACCACCGGAGGCAGATCGCTGGTGGAGGGAACGGCCGATCCGGGACGTAGGTGAAAACTCCGTCCTGGGCCGAGTTACCCTGGGAGCATGAGTAGGAGCCTCGAGCAAAAGGATAGAACCTTGCGGCTTGCCGTTGACTTTCAACCGGCAAAGTAGGTGGGGCAGCCCCGATGTGGCCGGATAACTTGGATTTCCAGAGTGGGGCCCGTAAGTAGGCTTGAGTGCGGGCCGCCGTCCCGGATTGTTGAATTGCATGGCCGCTCGTGGTGAAGGTGTGTAGCCCGGGGGTATTGCGGTCCCGGTGATTCGGATGACACCGGATGGAGGCTTGGTAACCCATAGAAGTCTGAATGAGGAATGGATTTGTGTGAGGAGCAAATAACTAGTACTCTTCCGAGGAGGGGCCCCGATGGCCCGTAACCAAGTCATGCGGCGCATTCCGAATCGCGTGGCCGTGCCGTGAAGGTCCGGATTGATCGGTTCCGAACCGAGGCGGGTTCCCGATTAGCTGTGGCATTCCGAGATAGCCCCAACCATGAGAAGACATTCCGTGCTGATTTTGCCCCCACTGATTTGTGCCGTCGGGCTGCATGGATCCGGTGGTCTGTGGTTGGGGAGCTGGCTGACCCGAAAATCGAGGAGCATGGGTTCTGGTGGTGGCACCATAGGAGGTGGGTGGCGGCATCCTGGTGTAATCAGGGCGACTGAGAGTGGGGTTGGCATCCTCGTCTTCTTCCACGGTGAAGGTGCCATCGGGATTGAGGCTGGCGGCCAAACCGTGACTCTTAATAGCCTCCATAAGGCTGTTTAGCTGTGCTTCCTGTCGTAACCTCATCTGTTCTGCTAACTGATTCCACTGTTGTAACGACCCCAACCCTAGGCATCAATTTTTAATATTAAATTAAATGCTTTTAATATTTATATTTATTTTATGTGTTCAATTATGTCTTTAAATTCTTACTTTAAGATAATTCGGGTGAGAAGTAAATTTAGAATCTTCTATGAATTTATGGGACATTAATTAAGAAACTTGGGGAAAATAATAATAATGGAAATATGATAAATAGTATAGGGAGGTTAAATGAGTAGAATGAATTAATGGGATAAGGATTTATTTTAATTTGGGAAGGAAGCCTTTGCTAGTTTTAATGGGGGGCCAAAAGGAGTCTTGCTCTCTCCCTAGTTGACAAGTGGCCTTCCCTAACCCCTCCTCTTACTCCCTCATACCCGGCCCCTCCCCCTCTATTATCTCCCTCACTTTCCTTCTTCCTCCTTCTTCATTTTCTTCATACTCCCTCTTCATTCTAAAACCATGGAAGCTCCCTTCTCCCAAGCTTGAGTCCAAGGCAATCCTCCACCAAAATCAAGTCTAGAAGCACCATTGAAGTTGGATCATCTTGGGGAATTCTTCAAGCTAGAAAGATTAACCTCCCATCGAAAATCCTAGGTGAGTTGTTATGACCTCTTTTCATTTATGTGCTCATGAACTATCTATTGTTGTTCTTGATGTTGTAATTGTTGTTATATGTTTTGGAAGTCTTCTTGAAGTAAAGAAATGGGTTAATGATTTAAAGGAATGTAGTGGTTATGGAAGTTGACTTGAATTGATTATGAAATGGGTTGGAAATCAAGTGGTAAATGATTTGGGTTTAGGTTATCTTGGGGTTTAAATGAATTAATATAATGTGTATGAAGTTTAGGAAGTCCTTCTAGGTTCACAAACAAAGGAAAACTAGTTTGGAACAATTTTGGTTTGGGTTGTTGAAGGATTTTATTCTGTTTTGAATTCTGGGCTCAGGGCACGAGTCGTGCCCTGTGGCACGAGTCGTGCCTTGGATGGGGACGAGTCGTGACCAAGATTTAAGGGAAGTCGTCTTTGGTTGGGGGACGCTGGAATCTGAGGAAGGTTAAATGGGCACGAGTCGTGCCCTGGGGCACGAGTCGTGCCCTGGCCTGGTTACTTTGCATCAATTTCTAAGCTGTTTAAATCAAATCAAACTGGAACCAAAATGAAATCTCTTTAACCTAGATTAAAGTAGAATACTTTGGCTATACAATGACATCTTAAGGGATCAAAATGGAATTGTGGAGGTAGTTTAATTATTGTCCCGAAAATGGTTGATAGGTTTGATTTGTAACTTCACCAAAATAGTTTCAACTTGGGGAATAGATCTTGAACTTTTATTGAGGTTATTCGAGGTTGTATAATGAATATGTAGGAATGGTTTATGATACATAGTGGCCTTACTTACTCCCTATCATTGGTGAGTGGTTTGCAGTAGTGTAGAAGCTATAAGTTTCACTATTGGGTTAATTGGTAATGGGTATGTATCACATTGTAGCATTGTTATTCTAAGTTGTGGAATTATTGATTATATGGTTCCCTAAATATCCTAAGTATGGACTATTTGGCAAGTGTTATATGGCATCCCATTGTGTGGGTTATGTGTTATATGGTGGTGTGATATCCCGATTGTGGATTATGTGGCATGTTGATTATATTGTTATCCCAATATGTGGATATGTTTATTATGTGGTTGTATGGTTATCCCGATTGTGGATTTATTTGTTATCATTCATATTTATTGATGATACTATGCATAGTGTATTACTTAAATGTTGCATTATGGTATTGATTGGCATGAGTATACATTACCATGTTATTATGTTGTTATCCCGTTTTGTGGATTTATCTCAAGTAACTATCATGTGCTTGAGCGTATTTATGTTCGGGTGGGTATGATGGATGCCAATCAATTATGGATTTGTTCTATAAGTGATTGAAGGTACATCATACCGGTGACCCTTCCCACTCTGTGGCGGGGTGAGGGTGTGCTAACGATTGTATTGACCACAAAGCTTTACAAAGATCTGTTGCAGCCGTTGTAAGGAGGGGCGATATTATTTTGGGATATTCTAATATAGGTATCCTTTCTTATATGGATGGTCTGGGGTATGAGTCCTATAAGAGGTGAATGTGCTGGAGGCAATTCACCAAAGAGTGGAGTTTTACTCCCACGTTGTACGACTTATTGTTCTGACGGGAAAAGGTAAAATGAGGTAACGTAAGGTGTTTACCGCTTTCATAATGTGTTATGTGCTACCATGCTATGTGTTGCACTTTGTTTGGCATCTTGTTGCATATCATAATAGCTCATTGAGATTTATTCTCACCCCTCTCCCTTTACTGTTTTAGATTCCGGGACAGGTGACCCGAACCAGTGAGGCCGGGGATATCATTGTGGACTTGTACTTTTGGGGCTTGTCAGGTTAAGTTAGAAGTTGGCTATTAGGAGTATTTATTAAGTATTCCACTTTTATAATTTGTATGGACAACACTTTTACTAAACAATGTTATTCAGGGTTTGGTGGAATTAATCAGATTTCGGTTCATTAAAGTTGTAGTTGGATTTCCTTTAAGTAAGGATATTATCAATTGATTTTTATTTGGAAGTTTGAAAAGTGGTATTCTTTTAAAGGCAAATAAATGTTTTAAAAATCAAGATGGATTTTCTTAGTTTGAGCTCCCTTAGCTCGGGACACGTGTTAGGTCCCGGGTTGGGGTGCTCACAGTTGGTATCAGAGCTTAGTTTAGAGGTCAAGGGTAGATGTCTAAACTAAGGGGGAATGTGTGGAAATTGACGCCGAGTGTTTTATGCAGGAGTTCGTTCTAATGGCCGGAAGCAAGGATGATCAGCGGAAAGTTCTAGAAATTAAAGAAGATTTGGGTATAGGTGGAATTCAGGATGAAGAGATGATGAGATTATTCAGGAAGTTTGTACAGGATATGGAGACTAGAGGATCAGTTCCGATTCAGCCTGAGGAATGTCCAAGTGATGGATGGGAAAGGTTTGTGAAGATGAACCCATCGAGTTTTAATGGATATCCGAATCCGTTAGAAAGCGAGAGAAAATTGGTTAGCGTAAATGAATAAGATTTTCAAGGTTATAGAAAGTCGCAACGAAGAGAAAGTTAGGTATGCCGTTTTCAAGCCGGAAGGTCCGGGTGATCGGTGGTGGCGGATCGTGAAGGGAAGTTGGGAGCGGGACCATACGCCCCCGGACTTGGGATAATTTCACCAAACAGCTTCGAGGATTATTTCGTTTCGATGGTTACAAGGGATAAGAAGGAGATTGAATTCTTAAGACTAAAACAAGGGAACATGACGGTAAATCAGTATTCGGTCCGGTTTGAGGAATTAGCTAAGTGTTGCCCTCAATTGGTATTGCATGAAGTGAAAAGGGTTCAGAAGTTTGTAACAGGTTTGAGGAGTGAATTTAGGAAGGAATTATGGATTGATAGTTTCATCAATTATCAGACAGCCTTAGATAGAGCATATAAGGTCGAGAAGGACATTGAGGAAAATAGTGGAAGGTCCGGAAGTGGGATTAGAAACAAGCCAAAGTATCTAGGACAAGAATCCAAAGTCACTAGAGGACAGCCAAGTGCTTTAACTTCAGGGAGTATGAGAGAGGAACTCATGGTAGCTTCTTCGTCTAGGCCAAAACCCAAACAGTATGGGATGAATTGTAAATTTTGCAAGAGGATTGGGCATACCGAAGATCATTGTTGGAGTAAGCAAGGTAAGTGTATTAAGTGTGGAGAGATGGGGCATTTTAGGAGGAATTGCCCAAGGTTTCGACGGGGAGCGAGCTTCAGCAAGCGGTCGGCAAGGTGGACGACAAAGAGGTGGTACCAAAAGAGATAGCGAAGGGGAGCCGAGAGAGAAGGTCTATGGTCGAGTAGGTGTTTCGGGTTCAGGAGAGATAGATCCCTCAGAGGTCGCTAGAGGTATATTCCCTGTCTCAAAAGTTAGGGGTCATATTTTATAGATCCTGTTGCATATCATTTATGTTTAGCATCACATTTTGCTTATATATGACATACATTGTTGAGAATTTGTTTTATTGTTAGAGGATTCTGCTCTTATGAGAGAATACCTCGAACCTTCTTTGGTTTACCACGATAGTGATATGTGGTTATGACTGAGCATGTATTGCCAGTTAGTTTGGTACGATTATTAATTTATGATTTTGAGTTATACTTGACCTGGAGGGTTAAGTAGTTGTTGTGTATTGGTAGACTATCATAATAAGTGAGTCTCCTTTTTCCATGCCTAAATTGCTTATATTGGTATTTGATATAGGTAAACCTTAATGTGAAATTCTTGTTATATATGGGTATTTAAGGTGAAGCTTTTGCAATAAGATGTGGAAGGTAATTGGTATATGTTAGACTTGCATAAGGAGTCTTTTCAAAAATTTTATGTGATAGTTGCGAGTAAATGGTAAATGTGCTCCCGTCAGTATATTTCATGTGTTGGTTCTGAGTAGGATAAGCAGAGTTGTAATCCTTATTTTGATGGCTTTAGGGTAATTAGAATTGATGATCTCCTTGTTAATTTAAGTTTCGGGAAGATCATTTGAGAGTTGGGTTAGTGATTCCTTGTGAGGAGTTCCTACGTACAAAGTTTGGTTAGTATGAGTTGGCTCGAGAGAATTTCAAATTTTGGGTTCTATAGTCTTAAACTCGGATGTTACCATAGGATCTTGTGAGGATTGAGTCAGTGATCTTTAAGTTGACAAGTGTTACCGAAGGAATTTAAGGAATTCTTAAGAATTGTAGAGTCGTTGCTTTAGTTGACTCTAAAGGACGTATAAATAATGTAGGATGTAATAAGGATGAATCATATTGTTAATGATGGAAAATAGGTTGGCTTTGGACCCGATCCTTACCTTACCTAGTGGATGTGAGGATCTTGTGAAGTTTTAAGTATGTATTATCGGAAGGTCAAGGTGTAGTGTTGTGCAAAATGGGAAGGTGATAGCGTATGTTCGAGGAAATTAATTTATATAGAGCGGAATTTTCTTATCATTTATCGAGAATGGTTACAATTGGTTGTGTGATTTAAATGGAATCTTATCTTTTGAAGCACCCTTTTTGGGGTCGGTTACCGATCCTAAGAGTTGAAGGATTTAGTTAGCCGAAAGGAAGAAGTTTGAAGACTATCCAAATTCTGGAAGAATAGGTTGTGTCGTGTGACGGATTTTCCTTTCAACTTGAGAAGTTTAAGTAACCTTAGCGAGTTTACATTCTAGCATTGAGATGGAATCGTATGAGGCATGGTTCGGGGAGATATTATCGATCTCCAATTTGTTGGGATGAAATTAGGAAGCTAGGCCTAAGGTAGATTAGCGCCAAAGTTGTTAATCCATTTGAAGTTTTAGGAAATGTTGGTGAGTTGACGTATAAACCGACTTGGGGGCGGCTTATTGAGCGTTGGAAGTTTTAAATACAATATCGTAAGGAATTGGGTGACATAAGTTGTAGTACTTTTATTTATCTATACTTTCTTTGAGGTCGTGAAAATTCGGGTTAGTGAGAATTGTATGGTATTCTTGGGATATTGCGTTGTAATATCATATTACTATTGAAATTTGGAATCTTGGAAAGAATCATGGTATTGAAGAGACAAAATTGGGAAGTGAAGTCCTAGAGTATTCGGGTTAAGAAAGTGTATAGTAGAATTATGCCGTTGAGAAATCTAATTGGAAATGTTAAAGTTAGAATGTGTGAAAGATAACATTCGCTATTTGATCCTTAGGATAAGTCTTTTTCAAATTCGGGACGAATTTTCTTTAAGGGGGAGTGAGTGTAACGACCCCAACCCTAGGCATCAATTTTTAATATTAAATTAAATGCTTTTAATATTTATATTTATTTTATGTGTTCAATTATGTCTTTAAATTCTTACTTTAAGATAATTCGGGTGAGAAGTAAATTTAGAATCTTCTATGAATTTATGGGACATTAATTAAGAAACTTGGGGAAAATAATAATAATGGAAATATGATAAATAGTATAGGGAGGTTAAATGAGTAGAATGAATTAATGGGATAAGGATTTATTTTAATTTGGGAAGGAAGCCTTTGCTAGTTTTAATGGGGGGCCAAAAGGAGTCTTGCTCTCTCCCTAGTTGACAAGTGGCCTTCCCTAACCCCTCCTCTTACTCCCTCATACCCGGCCCCTCCCCCTCTATTATCTCCCTCACTTTCCTTCTTCCTCCTTCTTCATTTTCTTCATACTCCCTCTTCATTCTAAAACCATGGAAGCTCCCTTCTCCCAAGCTTGAGTCCAAGGCAATCCTCCACCAAAATCAAGTCTAGAAGCACCATTGAAGTTGGATCATCTTGGGGAATTCTTCAAGCTAGAAAGATTAACCTCCCATCGAAAATCCTAGGTGAGTTGTTATGACCTCTTTTCATTTATGTGCTCATGAACTATCTATTGTTGTTCTTGATGTTGTAATTGTTGTTATATGTTTTGGAAGTCTTCTTGAAGTAAAGAAATGGGTTAATGATTTAAAGGAATGTAGTGGTTATGGAAGTTGACTTGAATTGATTATGAAATGGGTTGGAAATCAAGTGGTAAATGATTTGGGTTTAGGTTATCTTGGGGTTTAAATGAATTAATATAATGTGTATGAAGTTTAGGAAGTCCTTCTAGGTTCACAAACGAAGGAAAACTAGTTTGGAACAATTTTGGTTTGGGTTGTTGAAGGATTTTATTCTGTTTTGAATTCTGGGCTCAGGGCACGAGTCGTGCCCCCGTGGCACGAGTCGTGCCTTGGATGGGGACGAGTCGTGACCAAGATTTAAGGGAAGTCGTCTTTGGTTGGGGGACGCCGGAATCGAGGAAGGTTAAATGGGCACGAGTCGTGCCCTGGGGCACGAGTCGTGCCCTGGCCTGGTTACTTTGCATCAATTTCTAAGCTGTTTAAATCAAATCAAACTGGAACCAAAATGAAATCTCTTTAACCTAGATTAAAGTAGAATACTTTGGCTATACAATGACATCTTAAGGGATCAAAATGGAATTGTGGAGGTAGTTTAATTATTGTCCCGAAAATGGTTGATAGGTTTGATTTGTAACTTCACCAAAATAGTTTCAACTTGGGGAATAGATCTTGAACTTTTATTGAGGTTATTCGAGGTTGTATAATGAATATGTAGGAATGGTTTATGATACATAGTGGCCTTACTTACTCCCTATCATTGGTGAGTGGTTTGCAGTAGTGTAGAAGCTATAAGTTTCACTATTGGGTTAATTGGTAATGGGTATGTATCACATTGTAGCATTGTTATTCTAAGTTGTGGAATTATTGATTATATGGTTCCCTAAATATCCTAAGTATGGACTATTTGGCAAGTGTTATATGGCATCCCATTGTGTGGGTTATGTGTTATATGGTGGTGTGATATCCCGATTGTGGATTATGTGGCATGTTGATTATATTGTTATCCCAATATGTGGATATGTTTATTATGTGGTTGTATGGTTATCCCGATTGTGGATTTATTTGTTATCATTCATATTTATTGATGATACTATGCATAGTGTATTACTTAAATGTTGCATTATGGTATTGATTGGCATGAGTATACATTACCATGTTATTATGTTGTTATCCCGTTTTGTGGATTTATCTCAAGTAACTATCATGTGCTTGGCGTATTTATGTTCGGGTGGGTATGATGGATGCCAATCAATTATGGATTTGTTCTATAAGTGATTGAAGGTACATCATACCGGTGACCCTTCCCCACTCTGTGGCCACGGGGTGGGGGGTGTGCTAAGGGTATTGACCCACAAAGCTTTACAGATCTGTTGCAACCGTTGTAAGGAGGGACGATATTATTTTGGGATATTCTAATATAGGTATCCTTTCTTATATGGATGGTGCAGGGTATGAGTCCTATAAGAGGTGAATGTCTTGGAGGCAATTCACCAAAGAGTGGAGTTTTACTCCCACGTTGTAAGACTTATTGTTCTGACGGGAAAAGGTAAAATGAGGTAACGTAAGGTGTTTACCGCTTTCATAATGTGTTATGTGCTACCATGCTATGTGTTGCACTTTGTTTGGCATCTTGTTGCATATCATAATAGCTCATTGAGATTTATTCTCACCCCTCTCCCTTTCTTGTTTTAGATTTAGGGACAGGTGACCCGAACCAGTGAGGCCGGGGATATCATTGTGGACTTGTACTTTTGGGGCTTGTCAGGTTAAGTTAGAAGTTGGCTATTAGGAGTATTTATTAAGTATTCCACTTTTATAATTTGTATGGACAACACTTTTACTAAACAATGTTATTCAGGGTTTGGTGGAATTAATCAGATTTCGGTTCATTAAAGTTGTAGTTGGATTTCCTTTAAGTAAGGATATTATCAATTGATTTTTATTTGGAAGTTTGAAAAGTGGTATTCTTTTAAAGGCAAATAAATGTTTTAAAAATCAAGATGGATTTTCTTAGTTTGAGCTCCCTTAGCTCGGGACACGTGTTAGGTCCCGGGTTGGGGTGCTCACAACTGTTGCTCTGTCTGAGGGGTTCCGGGAGGCGGAGTGACGTTATCCCCATCATTACCGGCTGATGCAGACATTCTGAAACCCGGAGTCGGAATAAACGGCGAAGCTGATGACGCGCTTGACTCTTCCCAACCGGACAAACGGTGACCCGCGCCCGAAACCAAGCTTTGTGCGGAGCCGGGGGAAAGACACGAGGGTTCAGATGTCTGGGAATGGAAGGAGGGTAGGTGTTTGGGCTTTAGGCTCATGCAACATGCAGTTATTTGTTCACGTTTACTTAAAACATGTTTTATTAACCTAATCGGTTGGAAAAGATTGCTCTTCTTTTTCGCAAACTACTCTGGATCCTGGATCAGTGGGCCCCGTCACTACGTCTATAAGCCCCTCGTATTCCACCTGTATTTCGACCTCCCAGGGTGGACAGCCCCGGGCGAGGGTCCTATAGGGCAAGCGGGTCCCACCGACCGAAAGAAAAACGATCCTAAAAGTCTGGCGGGTAATCGAGTCTTAACGAGCATTCGATGTAAATTACGGACAAAGCTGACGTCAAAAGTCAAGATCATGTCCGAGGGCTCGACGAAAAGTCGGCATGATTTGGACTGATAAGCGTCCACAATTGATCTTGACTTGTCGTCAGTTAAGCCGTAATTAGGCATGGAATATTCATTAATCCTTGATGACTCAGTGTCAATGCTGGGAGTCGGTGTATAATTTGTGCCGCCGAGCCGAAGTCAAGGCGCCGGTCAATATCTTGGTCAAAGTCTGCGGCGGGAAACCGGCGTAACTTCGACCGGACAGGTCCCCGAAAGATATTGAGTCGGTATGCCGACAAAGGCTTGAAAGGAAAGGTCTATACACGGACAGGGCATGACACGGGCACTCGGACTAAAACCAACCGGTCTCGGACAAAGTGTGTCACGGACGAGTGCATGGTCGACACGAGGCTCCATGGGATGTTTGGGTAGTCCCGTGCTCATCCGAGAGGCGTAATAAGACCAAACGGACCGCGACAAGGATTTCCCCGGGTTAAGGACGTAGTGTGCGTGTACGGTCACGTGCGCGTAGTGTGCAAGCAGTCTATATTTTTTTCTGAGTAAAATAGAGATTTTTTTATGTGTCTTAAAAATATGATGCATGATTTTTTTTTTTTTGAGAATTTTCTTCTTCTTTTTTTTTTGAAAATCCTTTTTTTTTTTTTGAATTTTTTTTTTTGAAATTTTTAATGAGCATATAAGCACGTAGGCACGAAAATTCCGACAGTTAGGGACATTATTCCGACAGTCAAAATTTTGACTTTCTCCGAGGCGGCCAAAACAACATGAAAACTGTGCAAAAATCAACACACACACAAAAATGATTTTCAAAGCCAGGACGGAAGCTTGACCCTCAAAAGCTTTTTTTTGAAAACGGTGATACCGGTACGTGGGATTGTTAGACCACACTTTGTCCCCGACTCGTGTTAGGAGGCGATAACGGGAAATTTAGTGGTTTCCACCAATATACCAAATACCATTTTTTTTTTAAAAAAGCTTAGTCCCCAGCAGAGTCGCCACTGTGATGATGTGTGATGTATCGAAAATTTTCCCATTTTTGTTTGAAAAAATCAACGAAGACGGAGTCACCACGCCATTTTAATTTTGAGGGCCAAAACTTTGAAAAAAGCCTGAGATCAGAGATTTAGGTTCGGAGGTCATGTTACACGCCGGGAAGGACGTTAGTGTGCACCCGGAATGCCTCGTAAAACGAGTCTTCCAAGCTGAAAATCATTTGTGTGTGTGTGAGTGTGTGGTGTGTTTTGGCCAAAATACTTTGAAACTCAGAAAAGTAAAAATTGGGATATCTTTTTAAGACTTTAAACTGATCCCATGATTTTTTGGAAGATTTTTGGATTGAGATTTGGTACTCAAAAGACCTTTTGAAGTTGAGAGCCATTTCTGCCAGAATGAAAAAGGCAGTGGACCTTTGATTTTGAAATGGATTCAAGGGTCTTAAAACTTCATAATATGGATAAACTAAGAGAATGAAAGTTGTTCTAGACACCTTAAATAAGATTTGTGCGAAGGAATTTTCCATTTTGGAGAAGATTTGAGGGGTCAAAACCTTCTGGAAACCTCAGATATGAGATCTGGATTCCCAGAAGCTGATGAACTAGCCTATGAAAGAAAATTTGAAAAGAGGAGTTTTACTCACCCAAAAAATAAAGTAAAAATATGTCTGGAAAGCTCTGGATGTTGGCTACAAAAAGTGTTTTGTAGTCAATACCAAATTCCAAGTTAATCTGTATCCAAAAATTAAGATAATGGACTGAGGTCTGGAAAATTGCTACTGGACAGCAACTTCCCAAGAAGGAGAATATGATTTAAAAGGGGGTTTTGAATCCATGCTTGTCCCCATTTCCCTAGGTTTTGGTTAGTAATCACTAGACATTTTAGTGGTGAATCAACTATACCAAACCATCCTTGGGGTACATTAGGACCAAGCATTTCATTTGCTTGGGGAGGGGGATTTTACCCTTTTGAAAATGAGATTTGATGTATGAAAATGGTTTTTAGGGTTTTGAAAATGAGTTTTCTTTGTAAGAAAGTAAGAGAACTTGAAAATGATGTTGATCTTTGTAGAAGATCATCCATGGAGATGGTCTTCCATGGTGATCTTCTTAGATCTAGAGCAAGAAGATGAAGGAACTACATTTTGTAGTTTGCAAATGCATGCATGGTTGAGATTTAGGGTTAGGAGAAGGAGGGTTTACCAATCTTCTTTGTGTTCTTGAGTTTTTGGCTTGAGTGTATGAGTGTTTAGGGCTTTAATATGAGAGTGAGTGGATGAGTATGAATTGGGAAAGATTGGAGAGAAAATGGTGACAATTCAAGTGAATTCTCACTGTTTTCTCTCTATATTTCGCCAGAGGTTCGGTGCAAAATGTGTTGTGGCTCCTTATTTTTGTGACTGGAGGGCTCAATTTATAGCCCTCCTGAAATGACAAACTCATCCGCGCGGACAAGTCCCCTCAGCGTGCACTGTTCATTAAATGCAGCTCCAGCTTTGGACAAGAGGAATATTTCTTTTTGAAATTCAAATTAAACAGCCAGTTTATGTTTCCAGCATTTCTATTTATGGTTTTCTTCTTTTGTTTTTTCTTTTTAAGATTCTTTTTAAGGTTTAACCTTAAATAACAATGCCCATTTTACCCTCACTTTGTTAGAAAAGTTAGGATTGTTAGGAATTGTTAGAAATGTTATAACTTTCGTTAATTTTCTAACGAAAATTCTAACAAGCTCAAATTGGAGCACTTACACTAACCGCGTCAATATACCTCCTCCTCCTCCTGAAAAGTCTCCAAACCACATTCCTACACCACCTCCTCAAACCTCACCAACTATACAAAGAACCCCTCCTGTCTCTGTCCATACAGCCCATACAAGTTCCTCTTCTGACTCTAATCCTATAACTTCTGGAATTCCAACCACCAACATTCCACCCTCAACCGCACATATCTCAACCGCACCTATTCCCTCCATTCCACTTTCGACCGCACCCACTACCTTACCCATACCTCCCTCAACCGCTTCACCTTTCACAGTCCCTGCCAGCCGCCTCTTTCAAACCCTTCTAACTCCATTATCTCAAACCGCTCCTCCAACCCAATCTCAACCGCCTCCCTCATTTACCCAAATCCCTTCAACTTCAACCGCACCTCCAACCGATTACTCCCAAATTCTTTCAACCCTTAATCTTATCCAAGGCCAACTTCTCTTAAACCAAGGCCACATGATCAAGCTCACCGCTTCAAATGCCGCTCTTGAGGCCTCCAATAATTCCCTAACCGCTTCCAACCAAACCCTTCTAGCCAAGGTGGATGCTCAAGCCCTGGAATTGGCAAATCTTAAAACCCTTTTGATTGATACCATTAAGGGGAGAGAAGTTCTTCTTTCCGGACATCAAGCTGTTAAAACCGCAGCCTACGAGTGCTTCCAAGGTTTCAAGGAAGACTTAGCCAAAGGAGTGCTCAATGCCATGGGAGATGCGGTTTCAAAGACTCAACTCCAAGAGATGCTCTCCTCGCTATCAAATGAGTTTGTCTCTTCAACCAACTACGCCCGGTATCCTTCATGAAAACCCTTGAAGATTCCCATCCTCAACCGCAGCAAGCCTCTACCTCAGCCGCCCCTTCTCAAACCGCGTTGGATGACCTGCAGCTCAAAATCTTCAATGAACTGGACTCCCTCAAAGAAAGAATCAATGTTGATCTCAACATAGTGGGAGACAGTATTAAGGAGCAGGTAAATAATTTTGATGATGACATTTCCTTCAGATTTGAGAATCTCAAGGCAGGCTTCAACCTCAAGCTTGACAACTCCATCAAAGAATTGAAGTCCAATCTGGATGTAACAGTTGATCTGGACCCATTGAGAGATGCCCTATCTACTCAAACTGTGGCCATTCAGAATGAGATCTTCACTTTCTACAATTCTTTGAAGGCCTGCATTGAAGGATTCACTACTCAGATCAAGGAGAGTGTTGATGCAAACTCTAGATCTGTTGATCTTTGTTGGAACCACCGCTGCTTGAATCTAGAATCGCACTTAGATCTGCTGAGACTACTCTTGCCACAGTGCCGAAGACCTCAGAGCCCTCAGAAGAAATATCAGAGGTGAAAGCTCAGCCTTCAGACCTTCAGAACCGCAGTTGCCCCAGCAAGAAGTCAATCAACCAAGAGAGCATCAGCGTCATCAACATCAACCGCCTCATCACCGACCGCGTCAGCATTAGGACCGCCTTTCCTTGTAATTTCTTTCCTTTGCTGAACGCCTTTTGTTTTTGTTGGACCGTACTTCATGTATTCTCTTTGTCCAACTTCTTTTTGTTTTTTTGTAACCTTGTAATTTTCCTTCATTCCTGTACTTGTAATCATCTTGGGAATTAATGGAAATTGCATCATGGTTCCAAAACTTTGTTCAATCAAACCGCTTGTTTGTAGAACAATGAAACTGCTTATGGTCTTAAACCTCATTCAAATATTTTTCAACTTAAAAATCACTATTTTGAATTGATGTTTAAACATTCAGTTTAAACCGCACTTTGAACTTAAACTCACAATTTTTTAAGTGCACTGAATGCATTTCTATACTTTTCAAATTGTAAGTTTTTCAACCTTTCAAAGGTATAGAAATCTATAGCTTAAGCTAAGTGTGTGCATTGACTTGGGACATGAATTACCATGTTAATTCTTATGGACATGTTCTTACCAAGTACAATGTTTGCTTTAGTTATAGTAGGTAATGGCATCAATCAAATAGGGGGAGATTGTTGGGTATGCATGTTTTAATCCTCCTATTTTGTATTAGATTTGATTGATACCATAACCTCCTGTCTATTTTAAGGACTTTAGGACCCTATGTAATGAAGCTTAGACTTCAATTTTTTAGCTAAGTCCATTTTATAGAATAGGTTAATCTTAGGCTTGAAGACTGGCACAAGATTCATTGGAAGCAAGGTTGCAGTTCCAGCAGTATTCAAAACCGCCCTATGAACCGCACTTGTAAACCGCAAGTGTAGTTCTACCTTGAATCTGCCTATTGAACCAACCACATGCAACCGCCCTTGAACCGCACCTGTGCAGTTCATATGCAACCGCATCCATGCAACCTCCTGGTGTAGCAAAACCGCATGTCCCTAACCGCATCTCACCAACCGCATCCAATGATTGGCTACTTGAAGAGAACCACTTTTTATCCGTTGGAATCCACGTCAGCAATATCAAAAGTCAACCACCAAATCTTGTCACGTGATTCAATGTCAGAGAAGATCTGCAAGGATCTTGAAAAGGTGACAGGTGTCCTAACCTCATTGCTTGCGGTGGAGCTGATCGGCTTTATCTGCAGAATGTACCAAAGGACAAAAGTGGTTGCTGTGGACCAATAGGATTGCATCAAGTACTGTCCTTACAACAGCTGTATCCAACGGCTAGTTTCTTGATGCTTGGGTATAAATACCCCTAATCTTCACCATTTGAAGATTGCTTGAAAAATTGAGAAGTGCTGTGTTCATAGAAGCCAAGCTCGCCTTAAATTATTCAACCCTTTGAATCTTCATCTTCATACTTCAAGAAATATTCCCCAGCCCAGAAATCAAGCCTTAACACATCAAGAATCATTGTGCTCTACATCTCACAGATTTAAAGAGCCTTGATCTTGTTCTCACACACACACCTCTCTTGTTTAAGCACATAGTTTATTCATTTGAGATACTTGGTTATAGTTTTGGATTTGTTCTTCATAGAAAAGATTTTATTGTACTTTGTAATCTCTCAAATACTTAATATAAAATCTCTCTTAGAAATCCAAGACTAACCATCTTGGTAGTGGACGTAGATCGTTTATCGATTGAACCACTCCAAATAGCGTGTTCTTACTTTCTGCATTTATATTTCTAGTGCTTACTAATTATTTATCTTTGTCTCTGTTTGATCTTTATTTAGTTATCCATTATTGTGAAATAGTGTTTGGAGTTAACAAAGTTAAAACCACACGTGTTTGTAAAACTGCACTTCCCAAAACCGCATATCAAAACCGCATTTTACAAACCGCCTCTAAAACCGCTTTATACTCTATAATTCCGCTGTGCATTTTACACTATCACTTGCAGTCTATTATCAACTGCAAGAGGATTTTGTAAGCAAGAGGTTTAGTTTTTATAAGAGGGCGAAAAATTTGTAACAGCTATTCCCCCCCCCCCCCCCCCTCTAGCTGTATTTTCACCCTTGTTGCCACCTTTGGGACCAACAATTTTAATACTCACAACACCATTATAATTTATTATTCCCTCCACTCATTCTCTCTCCTATTTTCAAATTACACTCACAACATTTTTTCTTCCTACCCATTTTCTTAATTTGCGTGTCGGAGCCAAAATGGTGAAGTAAATAATGGGACGGAGGGAGTATATTTTTATGCTTCCATAAATATGTAAGTTTACATATATAAAAAAATATTTTTATAATTATGAAAACGAATAGGTTAAATTGAGTTTAATTATGAAAATGAATAATTTAAAGTAAGTTTAATAAAAACATTGGTTTCCTTATTTAAGAAGTTTAATGTATGCCCTAAGGGCACACGTTAGAAAAAATTGTATTACTAATCTGTCTCAAACTCAATAATTTTCTATTTTTTTTAAATATTATTGATTAAAAGTAAATTTGATTTTTTAATTATTTTTTTAGATCTAATGATAAATGAAAGAGGGAGTAAGAAAAATGGGCGAGTGAGCGAAATAAAAGAAGATATGGGGCAATTCTTGAAGTTAAATAGAGCAGGGAAAATATATTCTATATTTAAATTTTATATGATTTGAGATTTTTTTCTCATTTGAATAAAGTGTTACTTTAATATATGTGATTGAAGATTTTTCCCCATTTTAATAATTCAATGATTCACGATTTTTGGGTGAATAGTTACATGGTCACACTATCTGCGATTGAAGAAACGACTTATTTCAGTTTAGATATCAGGAGTCGTTCTGATCAAACTCATGGTTTTATGAATGACGTCCACACTCCAAAATTCTTAAATAGTATTTTCGCTTCTGGACTTCCTGAGCATGCATTATCGTTGTAAGTCGGGGTCCCCGTAATGTTGCTTCGTAACATAAATATGAATTTAGGACAATATGCAACGGAACTCGATTGATTATTACTCGATTGGGAAATCATATTGGATGGTGAGATTTTACCAAGCGCATTTACTGAAAGGAATGTACTAATTCCTCGAATGTCGCTCACTCCATTAGAGTCTAGAATTCCTTTCAAGTTTGAACATCGTTAATTTCTCCCATGATGGTTTTTTATACCAGGTCTATAAACAAAAGTCAAAGCCAATCTCGATCCACGATTGGAATTCTTTTAAAGAAACCTGTTTTCAGGCACGATCAGCTTTATATTGTTTTATCCGGTTTCATTCATTCGAATGGGCTTTCATATTTGGATATCTAATTCTGAAGAATATAGTTCTCCCAACAAATGTATTATTAATGTAGTGTCTAAGTAGGTTTTCCAAAATGTGTATTGCATATCTTCTATCCATACTTATTAATAATTTCTTTCTTAAAATATAATATATAAGTGTACGTTTATGATGTTGTTTTCCTGAAGATCAATACATTGAATTTTTTTATTTTTTTTAGAAACATACTATGAAATTTCTTAAGTATTGGAGGTATAATATCCAATTTAATTTGTACTGTTGTTTTTATTTTTTCATTAACTATAAAATTTTATATTTCGCCGTGCATCGCAAGAGTGATACACTAGTTAGTTAAAATGTATAGAAAAAACACACATTTTCAATTTCAAGGTGTTTCTTCACAAGAAACTTGAACATTCATTTAAAACACAAAAACGGAAAAAAATAATAAAAGGAGTAAGAGTAATAACATTAGAAGTTTTTTTTTTTTTTTTTTTTAATAAAGCAGTTAATAACATCTCATTTTTATCAGAAATTTTTGGGGGAAACTAATTTTCCCAAATATTATAAAAAGTCTTGTTTTTTATTTTAAAAAAAAATTGTACGTGCCTTTATTGCGATTTTTAAAACAAGACTTTTTATAATGTTAAAGAGAAACTAGTTTCCCCCAAAACCTCCACCATTCTTATTCCCTACCCATAACTATCCTCAACCTATCAAATTAACTCAATGAAAAATCTAAATCCCTTAACAAACAGACAAATATTTCATGAACTCCGGATCCGACTCAAGTCCAGCCATTGTTTCCGGCGCCAAAACCACCTCCAGATCAACACTCCCGCCGCCTTCTCTCCCTGGAAACGCCGATATTTTGCCGTCAAACTTATTAGCCTTGCCGCTACGAATTGCCACCGGTTTTCCCCACCCAAAATCATTGTCGTACATCGGGAATCTCGGAGAACTTCCCATTGTAAGCATCGCTCCGTCGAAGTTCCCCAACGGGAAACACCGTGGGTCCCGCTCCCAATTCTCTACGTAGCTCCTCACCATAACATCGTCGTGTGATAACACATTTTTATTTAGCTGCTCCGCGCACCACCTTAGATCGTGAGATAATACGTCGCCGGCAGTTGCGTACGTCGGAATGCTCTGTATCGCGTTTCCGAAGTAGGTGGGACTGAGCTTCGGCTCGAGCCGGTGCCTGGTGTTGACCGCCATTCTGAACGTCGTCATTTTATTCGAAGGGAATTTCCTTGCACGTGTCACCGCACGCCACAGGAGTGCACACAGTGATTGGAAAGATGAAATCTCAGCCGTCTGATTTTGGACATCGGTATCCGTTTTCGAAACGGCGTTTCTGAACCAATTTCCAATAATCGCCGTCATCTTCTCGTCAGCGATCGTCATCGGATCGTGAATTGCCTTCCCCATGATCTCAATTGCGTTCATTCCACCATTAGAATAACCGTTCGATTTCCGATTATTCGTTCTAGCTTTCAATTTCAAAATGGATTCCCTGCTAAAACTGAAAATTCTCTCCCTGATCGGCTCGTTAACATTAAACGTCACCTTGGGGCCACCGTCGGGTACCTGAAGCACTACCGGCGAAATCAGCAATGAGTTCCTGTCAAAGCATGGGGACTTGGAGATCATTTTCACTCCCCTACACATCTCTGCAAACGTATTGAAGAAATTCCAATACGACGTGCCATCGGCCACCGCATGGTTAACAGAACATCCGATGAAAACGCCGTCAGCTAGTTCAGTCACCTGAACAGCCAAAATTGGCTTGAAGTGACCGTCGTAGCTAACAGTCCTATCAAGAGCGAAAAACTCCTTGACAGAATCAGGAACATGAACAGGAGTAAGAATGTCACGGATGTAAACATAATCTGCATTGGCGTGAATGAAATCAGCGCCAGCGTCACTACAGGTGATGTAAACGTAGCCGTGCTCATCGGTAATGAGGCGGCCAGCGAGAGCAGGAAAGTGAGTTAGAGCCTTGGAAAGGCCGCGCTTCAAGAGAGAAATTAAATCTAGAATTGGAATTTGGGGGCGGGTGAATAAGCCGCCTTTTTGGATGTAGTGGCAGGAGAGCATAGGGAGGTCGGAAACGGAAAGCTTGAGGTCGGCGAGAGTGGAGATCTCGTCGGGGAAGATGGTGGATTTTGAGATGAGAGAGAGAGATTGAGCAGGCATGGCTGAATTTTTGCTCGAAATCTCAAAGCTCTGAATTGGCGGTTATTGCTTGGAGTGAGTGTGAGGAAATTGGAGAGGGAATTGGGGTTTATATAGTGGTGGGATTGGGTGTTGGATTCATGCATTTGAATTATTTTTGGGCTGAGCTGAGGTGATTGCAGTTGTTGATGTTTAGGATTATTATTTTATTTTTTAAATTCTCTCTTCGAAGTTGACACTGTGTGTAATTTGAGTTGACTGTTTATTTTGGGGGAATTTTAATTTGAGTGGCAGGATTCCGACTGGCTGTCACGTGTCATTTGCCAGCACCAATTCTTTGAGTAAGGCCAGTTTGTTTCACCGTTTATTTCATCTTTATTTATTTCACCGTAAAATATTTTTCAAAAAATATTTTTCATAAAATTACTTGTTTTTTGTTGTTTGATTGTTTTTTGAAATATTGTAAAATGTTTTTCGTTGTTTGATTGTTTTTCGGAAAATATTTTTCGTAAAATAACTTATTTCTGGTGTTTGATTGTTTTTCAACAAATAGAGAAAACGTTTTTCGAAAAACATTTTACGCTCTTCCTAAGTAAAACGACTTACTGACTTTGTTCTAAGTAAAACATTTTCCAAAAAATGTGCCCTTCATTTACAACTCATATTTTACACGGTACAATATTCTACTTCCTCATTCTAATAATAATAATAATAATAATAATAATAATAATAATAATAATAATAATAATAATAATGATAATAATAATAATAATAATAATAATAATAATAATAATAATAATAATAATAATAATAATAATAATAATAATATTAATAATATTAATAAATAAATAACAATAATAATAATAATAATAATAATAATAATAATAATAATAATAAATAATAATAAATAATAAAATAATAATAAAATGATAATAATAATAAAATAATAATAATAATAATAATAATAAATAAAATAATAATAATAAAATAAAAACTATAAAATAATAATAATAATAATAATAATAATAATAATAATAAAATAATAATAATAATAATAATAATAAATAATAAATAATAAAATAATAATAATAGTATAATAAAAATTAAATAATAACAATAGTAAAAAATAATAATAATAATAATATAATAATAAATAAATAATAATAATAATAATAATAATAATAACAATAATAAAAATAATAAATAATAATAATAAAAGTTATAATAATAATAATAAATTAATAATAATAATAATTTAAAAATACTAATAATAATAAAATAATAATAATAATAATAATAATAATAATAGTAATAATAATAATAATAATAATAATAATAATAATAATAATAATAATAATAATAATAATAATAATAATAATAATAATCATCTTTAAGTAAAACATTTTCCTAAGTAAAATATTTTTCTAAGTAAAACATTTTACGCCGTAAAACATTTTACGGCATAAAACATTTTACGCCCTTCCTAAGTAAAATATTTTACAGGAAAACATTTTACAGGAAAATATTTTTCGAAAAATATTTTTCAAAAAATATTTTACGTCGAAACAAACGGAGTCTGAGACTAACACTGCACAATAATGACCAACACATTCTTACCTCTTCCGTTTATAGCGAGATTCCTATTTTGATTTCCAAATGTTCCGTCCGCAACTATCGTTTTACCTAATCGTGCTATTTTGACCTATCTTCATACTCAGATAAATAAGATGTGTGAAGTTCAGATGAACAAAGAAAATTTTAAAAAATATCTCAACTATATACTACCTCCGTCCCAATCTAAATGTCCAAAAATGGGTTCGGCGCGGGAATTAAGGAAAGTGAGGTAGGAAAGAGAAAAAGTGAGGTAGGAAAGAGAAAAAGTTTAAATGTTGTGAGTATGAAAAATTAAATAAGAGAGAGAATGAGTGGGAGGAATAGTTAGGAGAGAGAATGTTGTGAGTGTAAAAGTAAAGTAGGAGAGAGAATGAGTGGGTTGAATAGTGAAAAAAACTTTCCTTTTTTGGAAATGGGACATTTTCAATGGGACGCCCAAAAAGAAAAGTTTGGACATTTAGATTGGGACGGAGGGAGTATGAAATTAACGAGTTGAGATGGTTAAATTAGTATCGTTGAGTGAAGTATTGGAGCAAAAAAAAATGCTACAACATCCCCATATCTGTCCTACTTACATCTCAAGAATAAAAGTCTTATTTTCAAAACCATATCAAATTATTAATAGTATTTTGGACAACTTTATTTTTATAATATTTGTAATAATAAAAAACCAGCACTTTACTATTTCCTTTTTATACACTTGCATTATAAAATAGTGTTTTAAATATTTATACTTTCAACTCGTTTCGTTTGCAATATTAGTCTTTTTTATTTTTATTGTTTCCTTAATAATAATAATAAGTACTCCCTCCGTCCCACCCAAGTGTGCATAAAAAAAAATGGCACACCGATTAAGGAATATCAATAAAATAAGAAAAAGTAAGGTAGTGGAGAGATTTAACAAGATATGTCCCCTCCCTAATCCATTGACCTGGAAACTTAAGAAATGGGTTAAAAAATTGAAAGTACTGTAATACAAATGTTTCCCTCCAAAATTTTAAGTACATTCAAAAAGTTTAAATCTCCCACCACTCCATTAAATCTCCCACCGCTCTATTACAACCTTACTATAAATAAAAATCATCCATTGTTCTATAACAGTTTTACATCATCCAGGCTACAAAAAAAAAAAAGAAGGGAAATGAAAAAGACATTTCCCAAGTGCAAAGGTGTGAACTAGCCCAGTTCATTGCATTATCCGCAAAAGATGGGATGCTTCCCAGGCGTAAAGTTGAAGCAGCCATGGCGAGATTTGGAGTGTCCCGATCCACCATCTTTAATTTCTGGAGAAGGGTGAAGAACCAAATGAGACTTGGACTGACTGTTGCTTTGCCTACAAGAAGAGGAGGTAAGTCTGTGCACAATAAAATAGAAGTAGATTTTGCAAAGCTCAAAGCAATACCTTTTCATAAAAGGGGTACTCTTAGAAATTTAGCAAATGAAATGTAAGTAAGCAAGAGCACAATTCATAGATGGAAATCATCCGGTGTGATCAGACCTCATACAAATGTCATAAACCCTACTTTAACTGAATTAAACATGATAACAAGGCTAAAATTCAGTTTACTAGCACTCAGATATGATTCTATAACAGCTGAACCAGAAGCATGACCCATACTATACATGCGGATGAGAAGTGGTTTAACATGACCGAATGCACAGAAAGGTATTACATTTGCAATCATGAAGATGAGCCTTACAGATCTTGCCAAAGTAAGAAATTTGTAACAAAAGTGATGTTCTTTTGTGCCGTAAGTAGGCCAATGTACAAAGAAAATGGTGAGTTGTTGTTCGATGGCAAAATAGGGATGTGGCCATTTACAAAACGAGAAGCTGCAAAGAGGAAAAGTAGAAACAGGCCTGCTGGAACCATGATTACAAAGGCTCTTGATTCCATAAACAGACAAGTCACAAAAGAGATGATGCTCAACCATGTAAGTTATGAATTTTATCTTATTGTGTTTCATTTGCACTGTTTTAATGCACACATACTTGTGTTGATTGCAGGTTCTCCCTGCAATCAAAGAGAAATGGCCATTTACGTAAAGCAAAACATTGTCATTCGGTGGGACAATGCCCCACCACATGTGTCCCCGCATTCCGATCCGAGTTCATAGCAGCGGCCTACGTAAGGGGATTCAACATTACACTGCAGTTTCAGCCACCAAACAGTCCAGATACAAATGTGAACGATCTAGGATGGTTTAGATCAATACAATCATTGAATATTGATGTGCAAGCAAGGACTATAGATGAGTTGGTGAATGCAGTGCAACTATCTTACAACAAACTCTCACACATCACACTAGATAATGTCTTCTTAACCTTGCAATCATGTTTGAATTTAATCATGACCAAACGTGGATCAAATGATTACAAGATTGTGCACATGGGGAAAGAGGCCTTAAGAAGAAGGGGATTACTCCCAGCTCACTATCTAGTGACTATGCAATAAGTCAAGGAAAGTGTAGAGTACCTAATGGAAACAGGTAATGCTGATGGCCTTGAGGGCATGATGGAAGACTTTCTTTAGTTTTAATAGGCCCTTTTTGTGTAAAGAAAGCAGTGGCCTGAAAATGTAAGAATAGGCCCTTTTTGTGTAAAGAAAGCAGTGGCCTGAAAATGTAAGAATAGGCCCTTTTTGTGTAAAGAAAGTAGTGGCCTGAAAATGTTAAAACATACCCTTTTTGTGTAAATAAAGAAAATTACTCTCAGAGCAAATTCATCACTGAGTATCAAAAAAAAAATCCATCTCACCAGCAACAATCACCACAAAACAAGCAACCACATTTCCAAAATCAAGGCACCCTTTGTCTCAGCAAATTACTCTCAGAGCAAATTCATCACTGAGTATCAAAAGAAAATTACTCTCAGAGAAAATTCATCACTGAGTATGGCATGATGTAATAAAAATCCATCTCACCAGCAACATTCATAGAAGAGCAAAGAATGAGAAAAACTCTCCAGATACTAGTATCAATTTAAGTACATTCAAAATTTGTATCAACAACTAAGTAGTACCAATTTGTCTCTTTGCCATCATTGACACCAAAATCATCATCATTGTGCATACATAAACTGAAATAGCCTTTTAATCAAAGCACTGTAATTCTCCAAACCCCCATTGTAACAAGTAAATCATCACTTCACTCCCAACAACAAGTTTCCAAACAAAAATTGTGCTCTTGACCATACAAATGCAAGTGCAAACAGATTAAATAAAAGAGATGACCTGAGAAGTAGCCAAGAAATCTTTAACATCATCCGAGCGGGTAGTAAGGATCACAATATCGTTCTTACCAATAAATCTTGGTAAAAGACAACCCATCATTCTTAGGGTCGAAATGTAGCTTGCCGCTTTTGATTCATAGACATAGGCTTCACCTCGATTGAAACCATCTCCTCAATTTGAAGCTCCGTTTCAGCGACTTCGGTGTCTTCGTAGATGTACTCTTCACCAGGGGACTGAGTATCAGGGACAAAGGCTTCATAATATGACCGAGAAATCAAAGGAAGATCTCCATAAATCGGCGAATCGGGACATTCATCGATTTCAGAGACAACAAGTGGAGAAATCGAAGCCAATGTATCATATACGGGCAACGAAACCATGGAATTGGAGTTTGTTGAACCACAAATGAAAGGATCCATGGGAAGATGATGAATTTAGTCGACGGCGGTGAAGAAGAAAGGGGTTAGGATTTCTTCAAAAACGAAAATGAAGAACACTGAAGGGCGTAAATGGGGGTAGGGTTTTCATAAATGTTTGGGTTGAACAGATTTAGGTTGGGTCATTGGGTTAATTGATGACCCAATTAGGATTGGATTAATTATGAAAAATGGGTAATTGGGTGTTATTAATGGGTAGTTAGGGGTTAAATGGGTGGGGTAGGGAGAATATAAAATATTAAAACCTTTGCCATTTATGATAGTTCACACTCGGCTGGGACGGACCAAAAGGGAAATAAGTGTACACTCGACTGAGACGGAGGGAGTATACAAAATCTAAGTAGTACTTTAAGACGGAGGTAGCATTTATATTTTGTAATGACAATATACTTCATCTGCCTTGAAAAGATAGTTTCACTTTTACTTTCATAATCAATTTAATCAAATTTTGATCATAATTTTATAAAAATTTAATGAGTACGTTTTAGAAAAAAATCTGTTTCTCCATAAGTTATAAAAAACCCACTTTCATCCTTAAAAATATCAAGTTTAGGTCTTAAAATATCTAGAAAATAAAATAGTGAGTTTAGACGTTAAAACAGTGAGTTTAAGCTAGAAAAAATAGCGAGTTTAGGTCTTAAAACAGTGAGTTTAGGTTTTAAAACACCAAGTCAATATATTTAAAAATAGAATTTTTTATAACTTATAGATAAACAGATTTCCCCCAAAATTTTCTGAAATTTAAATATTTTTATGCAATTTTAAAAATTGTTATTGTTTCACTATCATGAATAGTATCAATATAAGATTTTAGAATTACATAGTCATATCTATATTTTTATAAAATTATTATTAAAATTTAAAGTTAATCATGAAAATAAAAGAAAGGACAAATTTTTCAAGACGGGAAAGTAATACCTAGTTTTTTTTCTTTTCTACCTTTTCTCCCTTTTTTTCACTTTACCAATTTTTTCTTAGGTTTTTTTTTTCATTTTGATGATTTTATATGAACATTCGTTGATGATGCAAAAAATGCTCGGATCAGCCCAAATTCGACGGAAGGTTGTACTCCGGCGATTGAATAGTCTGAAAAAGATGAACAAACACGTAAACTAAGCCGGGGCTCCACCAGCGAAGACCCTCCAGCGTGAGAGTACGCTTATGTGCTTTAAGAGAGAAATATCAATTGACAAGAGTTGAGAGTCAAAAGATAACGTGCCAAAATATGTGAATTATGGCTTGTATTTATAGGTATAGCAATGCATAATCCATATTGAATCGGATTGCTTAGAGATAAGATATTATAACTCCAAGTAGGAATATAATTGTTGAATCCAAAGCATTGATATAAGTATCAAAAGTATTCAAACATTGCAAAAACTTAAAACAGCCTAAGTGAGACAAGAGAAATTGAAAAATACTTTCTATTAATGGATAAAAATGATTACAAAATCCTACAAATCTATTACAAAAAGAAAGGAAAAATTCTAAGCTAGGGGTTGAGCAGATTGGGGATCAGTTGGAGCTTCTGAGGCAGGTGATGGAGAAGGAAGATTGACCATTGAAGTTTGATCAGTAGTTAAGGAAGCTGGAGCAGGAGCTGACCGCGATCCAAAAATATCGCTGACTGCAGGCCCGTCGGGAAACAGGCGAGCAGCAGCTTCATCGTAGGATAACCCTTCCGAACCAAACCTCATCTTATCCATTTTATCCATGAGGCCTGGAATGGTGATCGCGGCCACAGGAGGCAAAGATGAGGCAGCTGCAAGCTCCAGGTTGGCAATGTCCTCCTGAGCCAGAGGGACCAGTGCATGCCCGGTGTGGGCGCCTACCCACTCCCGAGACCTAAAAACTCGTGTCCCAGGATGGAGGGTCCCAAAATACCAACTTAAAAAAAAAAAATTCTTTATTTTAATTGAGAAGTAAACAATTCTTTTTCATAACAATTTCAAAATAACCTCTTTACTCGGAGGCGATATATCAACCTGATAAACCAGTTATAACCTGTATAAGCTACAAGTACTACAACTGTAAAGGCTTACACAAGCCAACTTTAAAACGAACCAAATTCAAGTTTACTTACAACACAATACAACTGAAAAACATGTTTATGAAAGTTTTATATATAAAACTTTTCCCCAAAAGAATAACAACCACAATCTATCCCCAACTGCCCAAACCAACACATACCCTGACAACCCAAAAGATGTCCAAACTCCTTCCCGGCCTCATCGGTCCGGTCCTCCTGTCTCAGCGGGATCTAAAACAATAAAGGGAGAAGGGGTGAGATAAAATCTCAGCAAGCTATTATGTATGCAACAATATGTCATACAATATGCAACACATAAACAGGTTGCTCAATAACAAATATGCAACACCAAACAGGTTGCTCAATAACCACATTGGTAAAGCGGTAAACACATTCCGTTACCTTCTCTTTACCTTTCCCATCTGAATTACATGTAGTACTACGGTGGGAGTAATACTCCTCTAATTTTGTGAACTGCTGGTGCATATCCACGCCTTATACGACCCCTTGCAGAGATCCATATAAGATACCAGCTATCATATGAACTGTTCATACATATCCACAGAAGCTGTACACCCCCAAATCGTGGCCACAGAAGGGGGAGCGATCACAGGTATATGGAAATCTAAGCAACTTATGAAATATCTTCTCATAAGTGATAGTATTCCATATACCCCCGATGATCAGCTGATATAAACCATATTCAAGCACATAACAGATACTTGAAAATAAGTCCAACCCATGGGACATCAATACATATATATAACATGGTACTGCAACTCATGTTAAACCAATCACAATAGTGCACATATATTTCAACACTATTGAATAACAACAATCCAATGACATAGTATTAATACTCATGCTCAACAAATGAAATAGTGCAACATGTATTTAATGCACTATATGAACCAACAACCATATACAAGTAACCATGTAGAGGTACAATGACATACAAGTAGCCCTACGCATTCATAATACAACATTAACCACCTTCTATAAAGGTTTCATATGCAAATACCAAGTTTTCTCAACTTTGGTTCAAGTTTAACAATTGCCTTTCAACCCTTTTCAAAACAATATTTAAAGCCTTTCCCATTATCCATTTGGACCATTTAAAGTTCCATTGTAAAGTACTAAAGTTGTACTAGAATCATAGTTGAAGAGTGGTCAATTATATGTTGGTTAAACTAGGTTTTCAAAGCTTCAAAAACTGTTAACAGGCTGCAGGGCAGGGCATGACTCGTGCCCTAGGGCACGACTCGTGCCCTATGGCACGACTCGTGCCCTATTACACCCCCACCAGAACCATTCGTCCCTTGTTGGTCACGATTTGTCCCAACCTGGCTTCTAGTGTCGCACGACTGGGCCTGACTGTGTCACGACTCGTGCTACTGGGCACGAGTCGTGCCCAACATTAGAAATCAATATCCAGGCTGATTCACTTCAACCACGGCCAGAACAACACCAACCCTTATTCCCAGCTCTGAAATTCATACTAATAACATTATATCTCAGTTCTAACCATAACCATACTCCCTCCAAGCCATGTAACATTTATACAACATATATAAACAATAACTATATCATTTTCGAACCCATTTCTCAAGCCATGATATGAAAGGTTTCAAGTTCCACCCAAATCATTTTCTTTCCATTCTAAACCTCCAGATAATTCACCAAAATTATCACAAACCATTTACATATTCATAATATTATTATTAAACACGAAATGAACAGTTATAACAAAGAATCATAATAACTTACCAAAATTTGCCAAAATAAAAAGATGATTTAATCGGCTATTCTTGTTCTAATCAACTCACTGATCACTAATATGAAGTAAGAATTTGAAACGGAGCAACGGATGATTTACTAGGATTTTCTGAAGGTAACCCTAGATTTATGGGTTGATACGTAGGATAGAGAAGAGCTGAGAAAGAACTGAGAAAAGAATTGAAGGTTCTGGCACTTTTATGGATTTATATCACATATTTACATTCTAGCTCCTTTAGGAATCAAATAACTACAAGCCACTACCTTGAACTTATAATTACACATAAGCTCCTCATACTTTTTATAACATTTCCATTTAAAATTCCAAATGTCATTACTTTACTACACAAATTCCTATTTCCTTCATTTAGACATTATATATTCAAAATCAATTTAATAACCTCTAAAATCATGGAAATGACCAATTTATACAAATAAACACATAGTCAATCAATTTATCAAATAATGCATAATAGGGAATGCAATGCACCCCAACCCTACATGCTCCACGTGTGAACAAAATGTGCCTAGGTTTAGGGTCGTGACACCCGGGCAGGCATGAACGTCCACTACCAGAAAAAGGTCATTTAGCGAGGGAAATTTATTAAATTAAAATTAATAAATATTTATGTGGTATTTATTTTTTCAAAAAAATATTTATTGACTCATATTTATTTTTTTGAGAGTAATTTAAAATAACTTTCATATTTTACATAAATAAAAATAATGATATTTATTAAATTAAAATTAATAAATATTTATGATTTATTTATTTTTTCAAAAATATCAAATATATTTATGATACTTTAATGTTTTTTAGTTTGTTATTTTGTTAATTAGTTCTAAAAATAAACAAAAATTACATTTTAATATCAGCAACGGAATATTTCCGTCGCTGAAAAATAAAAAATATTAAATTATCAGCGGCGGAAATATTCCGTCGGTGTTTAATTAAAAAAAATATTTAATTTCACCGTCTGAATATTTTCGACGCTGATAAATTAAAAAAAATTAATTATTCAGCGGCAAAAATATTCCGTCGGTGTAATATTTCAAAAAAAAATTTAATTTCACCGTCGAAAATTTCCGACGCTGATAAATAAAAAAATAAAGAAATGATATATTTTCACCGGCGGAATAATTCCGTCGCTGATAAAGATTTAGCGGCGGAACATTCCGTCGGTAAATCAACCGCGAAAATAGTGGCGGTAATTAAACGAATATTCGTTTTAGCGGCGGAATTTAGCGGCGAAATTAAATTTCGTCGCTAAATTTGACGCCAAAATAATTCTGACGCTAAAGCTTATATTCCGCCGCTATTTAGCGACGGAATGAGTCCGTCGCTGATAATTTCGTCGCTAAAACACCTGTTTCTGGTAGTGGTCTGTGGAGATCAAGGAGCCTATTAAGGCCAACTGCTCCACAGTGAACTTGCCCGTAGCAGCAAAGTTCCTTAGTTGCGTCTTGCAACCAAGCTCATGTTGAGCAGTAGCTTCCACCACAAACTCATCGTGGCACTCCTGGGAGTTTTGTACTCCTCGGCTCCCTCCTTGCGAGCAGCGGCCAGGAGGATATCCTCTTGCCCTATCACATAATTGTAACCCCCACGGTAGTAAGGGTCCACCCCTTGAACCGAAGTCACTTTCCCGAGCTTATCACTCAACCCCCCGGCAGCTTCGCAAGCTTCATTTGGAAGCACTGGATAGGAGCTCGAGCAGATAGTCCTCCCTCTGCCCGATGAAGAGAAAGTTGGGAGAGGAGTCACTTCAGAACCTTGCTTCCTTGGCAGCTTCTCCCTGCCCGCAGGCTCAGTCTCAGAGGCAGACCTCTTCCCAGACGGGTCGGAATGGCCGGTAGGAATTGTGCAATTAGAAGGACTGGAACCGCGAGCAGATGCTAGTGGAGGCCCTTTGGGAGGCAGAGGCAGATCCTTAGTCTGAGGAATCCCCTTGACTCCGGCCAGAGAAGCGCCGGATCAATGACGGGCTGAAAAATGCCCTTAGCAATAACTTTACCCAAGGACGCTTGCCTGGCCGCCGCCTCTTTCTCCTCTTGGCGTAATTTATTTGCCTTCATTTGGGTAGTAGAAAGCTTGGCCATCTGAAGAATATTCAGCTGGATCTACTCTGAAAGAAAAAAGAGTTTGATTATAGAGCAGTTCAAAAAATGAAAAGCAAATACGGAGCAGTTCAAGCAAAGACATAAAAAGAGACCAATCCACTCCGGAGATTCGCAAACCACGCCCATCATGCAAGTCCGGCAGTTGGCCTCAAAATCGTAAAACTCATGGACCCTCCAATCGGGATCGCGGAGTTGGGGCCCAATGATCACCATAGGGGCATAGTAGCTACCCTCCCTTCGAGGGGCCACCCCTGAAAAGATCAGTAAGGGCTCATTATTGATTATCGCGCTCACGTCGAAGACCGGCTGCACCCTCTCGGTCACGAATTTGGATAAGTAGAGAGCTAGGGCGACTTGAAGCTCTTCGAATGCGTCCAGACTGGGATAGGAGCCAACAGAAACCCTAACAGGGACAGGATTCGTCGGTTTGGAGAAGGACCAACCAAATCTAGACTCAATGACCAGGATGTGTTTCTGGTTCCACTGGTCAAATTTATTTATGGGGGCAGAGAAAGTCCGGGCAGAGTTGTTCTTAGTTTTCAGCCCAAGGTTGCCGTTGATTATTTGGTTGGAGTAGAAGGCATATAGCCCATAAAGGGAAGGTTCAAAACCCAAAACCCTGCAGATCGCAATGATAGAAACAAGGGCTCGAATGGCATTGGGAGTTAAGTGCATGGGAAGGCAATGATTGAAATTGAGAAAACTGTTGATAAAGGGATCAAGAGGGAGTCTCAGTCCGTTCTCAAACTGGACCCCGTAGAAGATGCAGGCTCTATTATCCACGCGGACATCTGCCACCGTCTCCGGTCTCAGGTTCCCCTTCATCTCCACTTCATGAAGGCCGCGAACACGAAAGCAGTTGGGGTCAATAGCATAGGTGGTATATATCTCAGACTCCCAGTCCGTAGGGGTCACCTCCTTGGCTTTCCTCTTCTGGCCGCGATCAGGATTTGTGGTACCAGTATGACTCTTGCCTCGGGCAGCGGCATCCTCCTCAGGATCCTCCTCAAAGGCATCAACAATCTTCGTTGCCTTCTGCGCCGTGCCCACCGCCATGCGGTCTTCCTCCTCGCGATCATCTCCCTCGGTCTCCACACTCTCAGAGCCAAAGAAATTGGTAGATGACCCCCTAGAGGGTTCCACCTCAACTCCGACCACCTCCATATCTTCACTGTCATCCTTAATACTCTCCAAGTTCACTACGGGCATAAAAGGGGCCTCAGTCTGGACTTTGGGGTAAATATTGTTTAATGGTTCCACATCTAAGGAAAGGCTCCAGCCTTCGGCAGCAAGGCAAGGGTCAGCATTCATCTGGTTAGGGTCCATTAGGGCAACTTTTTCCTATTCAGTTATCACTCTGAGATTATGAATCGCTCTCCTCACCAGTTTAATAGCTCTCTCAGCGGGCTCACAGTCATGATGAAACATCTTCAAAACCCCCATTAAAAAATTTCTTAAATGATTACAATCACCTAACACCACCAAATCACCGTTCACAACCAGCCTTTTCTTGGCCTCCCACAACATGGGTGGGATCCAATTCCCCTATTGATACTTCTCACAGAAGTAAAGAAAACACTCCAAGGAAAGCCTAACCCAAGCGTGGGCAACCTCCCTATAGATACCCCTGACTGTTTACAATCAGCGAAGGTATCAGGAGTATTCCAATCTCCTAACTCTAAGGGACGGACTGGACCGAAAGTGCAGGTCGTCATCGTTGATCCTAAGAAGCAAAAATAGAGAAGAAGGAAGAAATTAAAAATAATTGTTACTTACGGAAGAAGATTGGGAGGAGGAAAACGCTAAGGAAGGCAGCAATTTTTCTCTCTCTAAAAGCAATTTAAAGGTTTGAAAGTGATAAAAGGGTTTGAGGGATGAAGGCTTTGGTATTTATAGGCCTACCTATACGGGTTGACCCGTATTAAATAGCCACAAATCGTTCCCCTCGAATCACGAACCGGCGCCAACGCTTTGAATTTCGAAGTTTTGCCGGTTGGCAATTAATGGCGCCTCTTGGATTGCTGACACGTTTCATCCGTACCTAACACGCGCTGGCGCTTCACCTGCCAAGGGGCCCGCCAGCATAACCGGGAAGCAGAGCAAAAAGCTTCTACAAGCTTCCACACATGCCTCTCACATGTGCCAATTTGTACGGGAGGCAAAGCAAAACCAGTGAAGAAACGTCAACACTGGTGACCAGCTTGTATTCTTGCTTTTCCTTTTTTCAGCTTTTGACTTGGAATAATTATTTTTGACTCAATGCCGCGGTCACGTGCATGGTAATGTCTGCTGATCGCGTTTATGAGTTGATAACTCTTTATTTAAAATCGCTTGAGTTTTTTGTGAGAGTCAACCATTTTCCCTATGATCGCGTTTGTTACGGCCTTGGACGATTTCGAGGTTTCTACCCCATCGTCTATTTGGCTTTGAACTTTTTTGATCACTCCCCTCCACTTACGCTTATTTAGAGTTTTAAGTTCGTGGTGTAATTTGAAAGAGCCAAGGCAAGCTACTTTCATTTGGGCATGCAGATTGTGGCCGTGAGGCTATAGTCCGCGCAACAGCAGGAATTAGCCGGTGTCGGCATCTGTATTCACTATTGGCAGTTCACGCGGTTTGACTCTTTGGAGTCTTGTGGCGATCATGTACGGGCATATTGGCCTTTGCACATACAGGCGTGCAATCAACAACCAATGAGGCCTACACACATTTTGTGGGTACGGGCATTGTTTTGGCCTTTGTACCTACGTGCATTTATATCCACTTTTGGTGGTTCACGCGAATAGGACTTGAGAGTCTTGCTCGCGATTGTGTACGGGCTTGATGGTCTTTGTACATATAGGCGTGCGATCTTAAGAGATCTTTGCGCATCAGCAGGTAGGGGCTCTTATATTGGCCCTTGCACCCACTGGCATCAACTTTTGCTTCTTTTTTTTTTTTTTTAGCGGACAGTCACATTTGCTATCTAGGCTGTGGGAATATTGCTACAACAGTTTCTACAATAGTTTTTGCAAAAAATGCCTTGCTATTTATACATTTATTGCCTCTATCAACCTTATACAATACAACGATTTTAAAAGTAATACTTGCTAAGGTGATCGTTATTCCAAGCGTTCTTGAGGTCTTTTTCTTCTTTTGTCCACAATTTGTAGGTTTCCTCTTTGATAACTTGGGTAACCTCGTACGGACCTTCCCATTTCGGGGAGAGTTTGTGGAAGCCGATTTGGGTCCCTTGTACTTCAACATTTCTTAGCACCCAATCCCCAACTGAAAAACTTCTCTTGTTCACTCTTTTATCATGATGTTCCTTGGCTTTCTACTTGTAGTTCACTATTTTTTCATTTATCCGCACTCTCTTTTCTTCGAGATCGTCTAATTCATATCTTCTGTTTGCCTCATTTTGAGACTCATCGAAGTAAATGACTCTGTAAGATGGCAATGCTACTTCTACTGGAGCAACTGCATCTGATCCATATGTGAGTGAAAAGGGGTTTCTTCTGTTGAATTTCTGATTGTGGTGCGGACAACCCATAACGCGTTCTGGAGCTCGTCCAGCCATCGTCCTCCTCGTCCTTCCAAATTTTTCTTAAGGGCGGAGAGGACTAACTTGTTCGCAGCCTCAGCTTGGCCGTTTCCTTGGGGATAAGCTAATGCGGACTGGCGATATTGAACTTTCATTCTCTCACATTTAGCTGTAAATTTTGCAATGAACTGAGTGCCATTGTCCGAGACTATTGCTCTTGGAACCCTAAATCTGCACCAGATGTGATCGTGGACAAAATTGATAACATTCTCCTCGAAGATGGTGGCCAAAGCTTTTGCTTCTGTCCACTTTGTAAAATAATCCACGGCCACTACTACGTACTTAATACTTCCTCGGGCAGTTGGGAACGGTCCTATTAGATCGATTCCCCAAGTATCAAATGGCCACGATGGTATAACCAAGTCTACTCTATTGACGGGAGTCTAGGAATGTCCATGAGCCGACACTTATCACATTTTCTGACGTACTCTTCGGCATCTTTCCTCATTGTTGTCCAATAAAACCCTTGAAATTTAATCTTGTCCGAGAGAGTGCGAGCACCGGGATGTCTGCCACAAACTCCTTCATGGACTTCGTAGAGTAGATTGGTGATCATATGAGTTTTGACACATCTTAGCAAAGGCTTGGTGAATGATCGCCGATATAACACTCCGTCTAGGATCGTGTATTTTGTGGACACCTTTTTGATGATTCTAGCCTTTGCTTGATCCTCGGGGAGGGTTTCTCTTTCGATATATGTAATCTCTGATTTCATCTACCCAGTCCCTTTCCTGATCCTCAATGTTGTTGATCCGAATCCGATCTATAGCAGGTGCTTCAGCGAACTCTATTTGGTAGTCCGCATCAACGTATATGATTTCCTGATTGATGATTCTAGAGAGGAGGTCTGCGTCTGTGTTGTCCTCTCTCATTACTTGGTTCAGCTCACAGTATACAAAACTTTTGAGAAGTGATTTGGCTAGACCAGTACTTGGCTAGAACTGGGTTGATCGTGTCATATTCACCCTTTATTTGGCTCACTATGAGCTGAGAGTCACTACTTATTTCAATATTTTGAACTCCCAAGTCTCAGACTAATTCCATGCCTGCTATTATTGCTTCATACTCAGCCTGATTATTTGATGCTTCAAACTTGAATCTCAAGGCTCTCTTAAATTCTCCCCGCAGGGTGCGATCAGGAGTATGCCCGCTTCGCTTATTAACTTGCTCGCAGATCCGTCCACAAATAAAGTCCAAACTTCTTCTGGACGCTCTTTGGGCTGTATAATTTCCGCTTCTGAGCTCTCTTGGGCTTATTTGGGATTTTGTCCTCTTTTTTTTTTTCCCAGGTCGCTGTCCGCTAGTTTAAATGATGTTTCTGCCACAAAATCAGCTAAGGCTTGCACTTTGATTGTCCTTCTGGGGGAGTAGGTGATCTCGAACTCAGTGAGCTCTATAGACCATGCTAGCATCCTCCCTGAGGATTCTGGTTTATGTAAAACCTTTCTAAGTGGGGCCTCAGTGAGTACAGTTATAGGGTGTGCAGAATAGTAAGCTCGTAATTTTCGAGCAGATACAAGCAAGGCGTGAGCTAATTTTTCTATATTAAGATAACGACCTTCTATGGCAGACAACGCCTTAGATACATAATAAACTGATTTTTGAGAGTTATTTTCCTCTCTTATAAGAACAACGGCTACTGCCAGATCAGTGACCGCTAAAAATAGAAAAAGCTCTTCCCCGGGCACCGGGCTGTTGAGTAGAGGGGGCTGTCCGAGGTATTTTTTCACTTCTTCAAAAGGTTGATTGCAGTCCTCGTTCCATGCAAACTCGTCAGCTTTCTTCCCCCCTTTAAGAGTTTTGAAGAAGGGGAGACATCTCTCTGCAGACCGCAAGATGAAGCGGCCTAATGCGGTTATGCGCCCATTGAGTTTTTGCACATCTTTCATGCAGGCAGGAGGCTTCATGTCTAACAGCGCTTGGATTTTTTTTCCTCTCTGGGTTGGCTTCAATTCCTCAATCCGGTTGACCATGAATCCGAGAAACTTGCCCGCTTTGACCCCAAAGGCACATTTAAGGGGGTTTAGTTTCATACTGTTGCGGCGCAAGTTGGAGAAAGTTTCTTCCACGTCAAGCTCATGGGAATTTTCTCTCGTCTTTATGACCATGTCGTCAATATAGGCCTCCAGATTTCTATCCAATTGGTCCTTAAAGACAATGTAAACCATCCGTTGGTGGGTGGCTTCTGCATTTTTCAGCCCAAAGGGCATCATTGTATAGCAGGATGTCTTGCCCGCAGCGATGAAAGCTACTGAGGAGACGTCTTCGGGAGCAGTGAAAAAAATCATGATATGAATGGTGATTGATTGATAGGTGTCATTATGTTTTCTTGACGAAAAGTTAGTTTTGTTATGTTTTATTTACGAAAGTTAAGTTTAGTTAAATTTATTAACAAAAGTTAGTTTTTTTAGATGTCGTTAGGCTTCAAGGTAAAAATAGACGCATATTTATAAGAGGCTTTGACCAATAATTCCCTCAGATAATGAAAACAACCAATAAAATCAAACATTTTCAAAACATACCAATAAGTCCTTATAATTTTTCTGGACCAAAATACCCCCGGCCACACTCACGCCACTCACTTGCCCATCATCCCATGCCCAGTCTCCTCTCCCTCTCTCTCGTTTTTTACGTATAATATCTAAAAAAAAATTTAAATACAATATCTTTCACTCTCCTTTTCTCTCTCTTCCTTTTTTTCCTCTTAAATTTTTAAAATACAATATCTCAAAATCTAAAAGTCGAAAAAATAATTCGAGACCACTGTTTTAATCTCATCGCTAAGACGAATCAAACAAGTTTACTCATCATATATTTCAAATTTTATAAATAAAATAAAATTATTTTTCAACAACTGTGAAATAGACCTCACTGTTGTTCTATAAAAGAATGACATAAAAACAGTGAAATCAATCACACAGTTATGCACAATAACTGAAAAAGTAACCTCAACACTCATAACTATAACTGAGAAATTGACCTTACAGTTGTGCACAAACATAATTCTCATCTTGGAAATGTGCAAATCATTACACAGTTATGCACAATAACTGTGAAAATCATTACACAGTTATTTACATCAAACCCAACAACCGTGAAACTTGTTCTACAGTTGTCCTAAATCCTAAAGGAATGACATAAAAATAACTGTGAAATGGAATTCATAGTTATTCACAGTTATGCACAATAACTGTGAAAATCATTATATAGTTATTTACATCAAACCCAACAACCGTGAAACTTGTTCTACAGTTGTCCTAAAGGAATGACATAAAAATAACTGTGAAATGGAATTCACAGTTATGCACAATAACTGTGAAAATCATTACACAGTTATTTAACATCAAACCCAACAACCGTGAAACTTGTTCTACAGTTGTCCTAAAGGAATGACACAAAAATAACACTCATAACTATAACTGAGAAATTGACCTCACAGTTGTGCACAAACAATCATCAACAACTAATAAATAACGGGTAAATCAAAAATATTAAGTACCAAATTAACTGTGAAATTGACCTCACAGTTCTCAGTTTAGAAAGGTCAAAAACCAAATCATTTCACATTCATAAATAACTGTGAAACTGACCTCACATTTTTAGAAGTGTGAAAAATATTTCACATTTATTCACATCACACCCAACAACTGTGAAATAGACCTCACTGTTGTTCTATAAAAGAATGACATAAAAACAGTGAAATCTATCACATAGTTATGCACAATAACTGAGAAATTAACCTCAACAATCATAACTGAGAAATTGACCTCAACAATCATAACTGAAAAATTGAGCTCACAGTTGTGCACAAACAATCATGAATAATAGATAAATAACGGGTAAATCACATATAACTGAGAATTCTCAGTTTATAAATGTGAAAATCATTATACAGTTATTTACATGGTTTTGACCAATAACTGAGAATTCTATTTCACAATAAAACGCTAAACCCAGAATTCCATAGTTTTAACTTGCCTTCCAAGAACAAAGTCTTAATGGTCAACAAACATCTTAACCTCCATTTCTACCTTCAAACCTACTAGCTAAAAGCCATCACAAGTTCAGTTCAGACATTCATTCAGATCACACCACAACTTCATTCAGCATCCCAACCCAACCTCTCAATTACCTTCTTGATCAGTAGATTCAAATATAGATTATCCCCACCATCACCGCCACCACTCCCGCCTTGACCACCGTCAATATCATGGCTTGTGCTGCCACGACCAAAGTCGCCAAAACCTCCTCCGTCGCCTCCAAGGCCATCAGTACCGTTGCTGCTATTACCCTCGCCCTGCAACATGTGGAGCCCGCTGCTACCTATACCACTTGAGCCGCTCATCCCAAGGTGGCTCTACAAAGCTTGTTGCTGCTGCAGGGATGAGTATTGTTGTTAGCTGTAGAGCATCGAGTTTCGTGCATCCATGAGTGCTTGTGGTGACATTTGTTGAGCTTGTTGGTGTTGTAGGCCATAGTGCCCTCCTCCCTGCGTAATCCCACTTGCCGGGAACTATACAACATTAAAAAAAGTTTGATCAGAAAATATTATGCATGCCAAGTTGCAGTTTTTTTGGTGGTAGCATTTCATATTTGAAATTGACTAGAAGGGTGTGGTCATTTTTGGCCTATACCATTGAAGAGTAACATTTTTCTAATTTTTTATAACAAAATGAATAAACTAACTTTCATCTTACTGCATGGTTTGATTCAAAACACATGTTTTGAGAGACATTTTAGAGAATCGGTGGACACTAGACTTTTACAGGGTTCAAGTATGCATAACTATTCAAACAACAAACAATATTTCTTATTTTGCAATCAACTGAAACAGTCACCATGGGTTCAGCTTCAATACACATGGGAGATAAATGCAAATTCATCATTTTGCACTTTATCTTCCACATATCCACATATCCAAACAGAATAATCCCAAATCTGATTTTTATTTTGTATCTCCACATATTCCATAGATATTCTAATGAAATATAAAGGCAAAGCAAACCAAGCAACATAACTAATTGCTTCCAAAAGCCAGCCATCAGAACTGAATGAAACAACAGATGTGTACTTGAATCTTGTTGATGTATAGCAGTGTAACATAACCAAGCACCACAATGTTTCTTTATTATTGAGCTAACTAGCTCAAGAAACCATAGCCCTCCACAATTAACCATCTTTCCTCTCTAAAACACACCATACCTCAAGACTGTCAAGTTCCGAGCTCCAACAATGGCGGAACAAACCAAATTTATCATAACCAAATAGACCCAAACTGGAAAAATTGGAAAGTGACGAATTTTTGGATTTCGATTAGTTCAAAGTTGAGAAGGGGGATTTCGGGTTAGGGCTCGAATGCGGAGACTGTGGCGGCGACGAAGAAGGGGAGGATGATGCACGGTGCTTCTGGCTGCTGTACCCGCCGAATGCAAGAGAAGTGGGTGTAATATTTGTGGTTGACTGGCAATCGGAGACGGTGCTTCTAGATCGAATTCTGTGGTTGACCGACAATCGGAGACTGTGGCAACGACGAAGAAGGGGAGGATGATACACGGTGCTTCTGGCTGCTGTCGCCGTCGAACGCTAGAGAGAAGAGAGAAAAGAGGAATTGCTATTAGAGTGAGAAAGAGAAATTGTGATTAGAGAGAGAAAGATAATGAGGGTAGTTTGGACATTTAAATTATTATAAATATGGGGAGGAACTCTACGGTCGTTTTGATTTTAACTCTTGGATCCTAAGGTAAAGTTCGAAATGTACTATTTTTATTGATAAATTCCACCTCATCTCAATGTTTTATTGATAAAAATCCCTATTTATAATAGAGTGGTTAAAACCGTTAAAACAACAATATTTATAGTTAAAAGCATAGCTTCACTTTAATACATTGGTTTTAAATGGTGATAGGCCCATTCTTAGTGGAACAACTTTGCATAATGTATCGAACGAGTAAATATAGGTTCGATCAAGATTTATTTCTCTGAAGTATCAAATGTGTTGAAAGTAAGTTACGTAAGCTAGAGCAAATTAAATTTTTTTAATCATTTATTTTAGAATGAAAGCGGTAAGAACAAATTTGAAATGTTTTAAATATTCTTTCTGTCCTATTTGAATTAGGACATTTTGTTAATTTGGGTATTATACTTGAAATAGAATAATTTCCAAAATTGCAAATGATTTATTAATGTGACTACAATTTTTTATCTCATTTTTTCTCTTTTAACTCACTTTTCATACTTATAATATCTATTCCATTAATACTTTTCATTAATACTCTATTAATAATTTTTCTTAATTTTCTTGTTTATATAACCCATTAATACTTTTCATTAATACTCTATTAGAAACGAAGCAAGGAAGAAGAGATATTATTAGAAGGAATGGTTAGGTGCAAATCTTTTGAGAAAAGGAATTGAGTGAAAACTGAAAGAGTAGGTCGGCTGAGAAACGCGTTTCTCCATAACTATGGAGAAACGCGTTTTTAATAGCCAGAAGCTATACGTTTGATAATCAGAAGAAAATTTATGGATATCAGTCTCAAAGGGTTCTGGATATCCAGAAGCTTTGGAAAGGATATCCAGAAGCCTTTGGGCGGATATCCAGAAAAAATAGATTTGAAGCCAAATCCAAGGCCAAGACTAGAAATTGCTTATTGAAGGTTTCTGGATATCCAGAAACCTTCAAATGTATATCCAGAAACCATCAAATGAATATCCAGAAACATTTTGAAAGTTTCTGGATATCATTTTGAAGGTTTCTGGATATCACTTTCATAAGCTTCTGGATATCCTTTCAAAGGGTTCTGGATATCCGTAACCTTTGAGACCGATATCCGTAAGTAACCATGGGACAAGGTCATGGCCAATACAAAAAGTTTCTGGATATCCTTTCAAAAGGTTCTGGATACCCGTAACCCGTTTCTCCATAACTTATGAAGAAACGCGTTTCTCCCTAGATTTTACGAAACTGAAAAGGTATGGATCTACCTAGAAATAAGGAAATACCCATGTCACGCAGACACCCTGCACATCTCTTGGACAAAGTTATAACTTATTCTCAACTAATAAAAGGGGTCAATTGCAATTTGATGACCTAAGTTTTACACATATTTGTAATACGGTAGCCAAAAGTGCAATTTAGTCAATCAATACCCTAAGTTTGCAATTTTTAGCAAATTGATATAAAAACTAACGAAATCGTTAAATAAAATAACAATCGTTAAAAAGAAAAAAAAATATGGGCAACTCTTCTTCTTCTACGAATCTGAAAACCCCATCCCCACCAATCTTCTTTCACCATGAAATGACGAAACGGACGAGGAGGCCGATTGAGAGGGAGAGGATTAATGGGACTAATTTGGCACCTTGGATGGCTGCCGGCACGGTGTCGTTTTTGGATGAGAAGAGGGGAAATCGGGAGGTGGATTTTTGTGTAAAGGAATTGAAAAGGGGAAATTTGTGGGTTTTATTGAGGAGAGAGAAATGGAAAGAAGATGATCGGAGGGAGGAGGAGAGGAGGCGGGAGTAGGTGGGTTTAGAGAGAAGGAGTTGGAAAGGGGGGCGTGATCAGAGGTGTAAGGAGAATCGGCAGGAAGGGGAGAAGGTGGTCGGATATTGGAGAGCTTGGAGAGCGAAGCTCTCCATTGTTGATGATGATGGGGTGGTGGGGGGAAGGGGGAACGAGATATTGCCTGAGCCGGAGAAGAAGAAGCAGGTTCTGTTTTTTATTTTTTTTCTTTTTTTTTTTGCCTTTTATTTCTCATTGTAATTGACCCATTATCAACGTGGGTAAAATAAATATTAATCCAAACACTTGTTATTTTAATTAAACTTAACATTGTAAGCATTTAAAAAAATAATTGAACAGCAGTACATTGTAAGCACCTAAATTATTATTATTTTTTTTTATTATTATTATTTTATTATTATTATTATTATTATTATTATTTTATTATTATTATTATTATTTTATTATTATTATTATTTTATTATTATTATTTTATTATTTTTATTTTATTATTATTATTTTATTATTATTATTTTATTATTATTATTATTTTATTATTATTATTATTTTTTATTATTATTATTATTTTTTAATTTTTTTGCCTTGTACATGGACCATGAAATGACGAAATTACCCCTTACATACTCTCGTGAATGGCACATGAATTTCATCCCGTCAAAAAATTAACGATTTCGTTAGTTTTGATACCAATTTGCTAAAAATTGCAAACTTAGGGCATTGATTGACTAAATTGCACTCTTGGCTGCGGTATTGCAACTATGTGTAAAACTTAGGTCACCAAATTGCAATTGACCCCTAATAAAAGCCCGTGTTCAACTACACGTGTATTTTTTTTTTAAATTTAATTTTTTTTAAGGGCAAAATGAAAAAGGGACAACTTAGTGAAGACAAAATGAAAAAAAAATTGACTTATGAAACTGTTCATGAAATGTGGTGGACAATTCTTATTTATACTATAGATAATAACAACAACAACAACGAACTACTCCCCCCATCCCCGTTCAAAATGTCCCAACTTTTTTTTTGTGTCTCATTTAAAATGTCCTAACTCAAAAAAGAATTTTTTTTTATTACTCCCTCCGTCCCACCTCAAGGTTCCACCTTTCCCTTTTGAGCCGTCCCACTTTAAGATTTCCTTCCTTAAATGGAAAGATTTCTATATACTTATACCCTTATCATCTCCATATATTTACAAAAAAAATCATTCATTATCTATAGTATAAATAAGACCTCCACTATCTACAGTTGAATGAACAGTACCAGGCGGCGAATTTCCCATTTTGCCCCATACATTTGTCCCTTTCCCATTTTGCCCTTAATTTTTTTTTTTAAATTAAAAAAAATTAAAAGAAAAAAAAAACACACGTGTCATTGGACACGGGCATGTACTAGTACCCTTATAAAGTTAACATATTTACAAAAAAATCAATCATTAACTTACTATTCCTCCCACTCATTCTCTCTCCTATTAAATATTTTTAACTTTTACATTCTCTCTCCTATTTCCTACCACACATTTAACTTTTACATTCTCTCTCCTCAAATTTTCTACCCATTTTAAAAAAATTTCTTAAAAAACGTGTAAACCTCAAGGTGGAACCTTGAGGTGGGACGGAGGGAGTACTTTTTTATTTGTGGGACCCACTTGTCATACTCGCAATACATATCCACTAACTATTTCATATCCCACTTTCTCTTTCCTACATCACTTTTCATACTCACAACATTTATTTCACTATACACTTTTTCTCTTTCCTACATCACTTTCCTTAATTTTTGTGCATGGGCCATTTTGAGACATTTCGGGCGGGACGGAGGGAGTATTATTTTTAAAATAATTTGGAGTCGATTAACATAAATTGTCATATGTCGTTGTGAAATAAAAAAATAAAAATATTGATAATAAAAGTGTTATTTATCAAAATTACTTTTGAAAAATAGATATTACAAAAAAAAATAAAAAATCACACAAGTTGGATATTACAAAAAACTTTTTAATTATTACAAAAAACTATTTTTTTAATTTTTTTTTCATTTTTCTGTCAAACAATTGATACATGCATTAACAGTTTAAAACAACTGATAAATGAATTTGTCAATGTAAAATGCATTTATTAGTTGTTTAACAAAAAAATCAAGGACAAGATATTATTTTAAAAATTTATAAATGAATTTATCAGTTATAATTTTACATTCATAAATGAATTTTTCAGTTGTTTTAACAAAAAAAAAGTGAAAAAAAGAAAAAAAATAAAAGTAATTTTTTTATAATATCATATCTTTTGTGTTTTTTTGTAAATAACATCTTTTAAAATATTTTTTGATAAAAACTTCTATTTAAAATAGTAAATACTCCCTCCGTCCTATTTCAAGCTTCACTTTTTATTAAAATGGGTGTCCCGTTAAAAGCTTCATCTTTTCTAAAATGACAAAGAATCTTTACTATTTCATCCACTAATTCTCTCTCATATTTTACAATTATACTCATAATACTTTTCAAATTTACTATTTCCTCCACTCATTTTCTTTCCTATTTTACTTTTATATTCATAATATTTTTTCTTTCCACCTATTTTTTTAATTTACATAATTTAAAAAAAGTGTGAACCATGTGCCGAAACGGTGGGAGGATATAATGGAAGAAGCAGGAAAGAAACAGAACCAATGCGACGTGGAGTAAAATCCTTAATATGACTCTGACGTGGTATGCATGCAACAGTTGTTGGGACACTTATCGTGTGTGTGTGAAAAGTGAGCTTTCTTTTTTTTTTTTTTTTTTTTTTGATTCTAGGTTCTCCAGTTTTGTCGAGTTAATCCTGAACCACTAGCTACCGGCTCCACATTGTCCTAGCGAAGGTAAATCGCAGATATGCCCAACGCACAAAAAGCAAAGACTTCTTATACTCTGCCCATGGGACCCCTCCTACAACGCGCTAGTTGAACTCCCACATTGAGATTAGTGCCCAAAGAATCGTCTTCGATCGAATGGATGTGCCCGAAAAACTCTTAAGGACCCTGAAACCCAAGATAGAAATTAAACCACAACGATTCCCCTTGAGGGAAATCGAACCGATGACCTCCCCTTCGGGAAATCACCCAAGACACCATTGGGCCAAAGCCCATTAGGTGTGAAAAGTGAGCTTTCGCTTCGCTGCTCTGTTGTTTAAGTGAACCGCTAATTAGGCAGAAGCGGAAGTGTCATTTTCTTTTGTCTATAATAAATTTCTTATTTTTTTTGTTTGATTTAAAATAAATATTCGTATTATCAAATAAAAAAAGTGTCAGAATATAATTTTATCATTGTATTGTACAAGTAATATATATATTAATAATTTTTATTAAAAAAAATATTGAAAAAATCAAATACAACATTTATTATAAAACATTATGTTGCTGATGTGCAATGTTAGAGCCTGGTATTTTTTTTTTTTATTAATGATATTTCATTTGTTCTAATTTAAGGTTGTTATTTTCATTTTTAGTATGTTTCATTTTAAAATTTTAATTTTCTTTATTATTTAAAATGAATTATGATACTCACTTATTATATTCACATTAAAAACTCTTTGCCCACTTTTTCTCTCATACTTTACTTTATATATTCACAGTATTTACTTTTTCTTAATCTTCCGTAACAATTCTAAGTTAAAAATATTAAATCAAAACGCAAAAGTATATCATATGTGTTGTGCAATGTTAGTGCAGCATATTTATAAATTTTTATTAATGATATGTTAATATGTGTCCCCCTTGTATCGATTTAATTTTAGTTACTCCCCGCTAGTAAGAGAAACTAGTAAGAGAAAGACGTGCTTTGATCAGGGTCATGTGTTAGATCAATGTCGGAATGATACAACTTGCATACTTCTACCACTACTAAGGCTTCGTTTGTTTCGGGGAAAATGACTTTTGAAAAATATTTTTCGAAAAAGGAAAATATTTTTCGAAAAAATGAAGATGTTTTTCGAAAAATGACTTCCGAAAAATTATTTCTTGGAAAATGTTTTTTCGGAAAAGGAAAACATTTTCCGGAAAAATGAAGATGTTTTCCAGAAAATTATTATTATTATTTTATTTTATTATTATTATATTATTATTATTATATTATTATTTTATTATTATTATTTATTATTATTATTATTATTATTTTATTTTTATTATTTTAATATTATTTTAATATTATTATTATTATTTAATTATTTTTATTTAATTATTATTATTTTATTTTTATTATTTTTATTATTTTTTATTATTATTATTTTATTTTTATTATTTTTATTATTTATTATTATTATTATTATTATTATTGTTTATTATTGTTTATTATTATTATTATTATTTTATTATTATTATTATTATTATTTTATTTTATTTTAATTATTTTATTTTTATTTTTATTTTATTATTATATTATTTTATTATTATTATTTATTATTATTATTATTATTATTATTATTATTATTATTATTATTATTATTATTATTATTATTATTATTATTATTATTATCCATCCACTTTTTTTACACCTTTTTCCGGAAAACAACTTTCTTAGAAAGGGCGGAAAATGTTTTATGAAAAACATTTTTCTCCATTTTCCGAAAAACAATCAAACACCGGAAAATGGGGAAAACCTTTTCCAAAAAACTATCAAACACCGAAAAATGAGAAAAACGTTTTCCGAAAAATTACCAAACACCAAATAATGGGAAAAATATTTTTCGTTTTCCCCTCATTTTCTCCAAAACAAACGAAGCATAACTGCAAGCACTCGCCAACTCATAGTATTACTCACGAAATAAATGTCATTTGATTTGTTAAATGACTTATCAATATTTTTAAGATGTGTTCTTTACTTAATTTGTATTATACTAATACTTTATACTCGTGTCAATGACACGGGAACAGTATGGAAAGGTGAGTATGGAAAGGTGAAGGATTGCGAAAAATGAAACCACATTATTGTGACAACGTTTCAATAATGGCCGTAACCTGGGTTCAAAGAGTAGAAGAAAAATGAAGATTAAAAAGAATGATAATAACAAAGTATTGTATATATCAATAGTAAAATATGAATAATTCTTTGTAATCTATATAACTGCTATGTATGGAGAGTGGGAAGGGAAGAGACATGGTGGAATGGGTAGCAGTTTTTACAGGCGGTTAGGGTTTAATTTTTTGATCAATTTTAGGCCATCAGATTAATTTTTAGATTTAATATTAACCATTCTTTGTATTGGCTCTTACCTTCATTAATTATTGTAATATAGATTATTGTTTGTACAATATTGTTTTTAATAAAAATGCAATCCTTTTATTTAACATTGTTTGTACAATACTCCTTTCACCTAAATCTAATGTTCTTAAACTATATTTTTATATTTTTAGTTTGACTTTACATGAAAATTAACAAAAGGTAAATATTGTGAATATAAAAAGTTAGGAGAGAGAAGTTGATAGAAAATAATAATTGGTTTGTTATTTTAAGTGTTGCAAGTAAGTCTCATTGACCAATTTAAGAATAATGGAAACTAAAAATCCTAAAATGAGACAAAATAAAAATAAAAATAAAAATAAAAATAAAAATCTTAAATCGAAATTAAAAAAATATCAAATGTGTTTTAAATTTATTTCTTTTAATTAAAAAATTCTATATTTGTTTAGGAAGAATCAAAATATTTATTACGGTACATAGTCAAAGGGGGCATATGCTTGGTAATATTGCAAACCAAGGTTCTAAAAAGCGCTAGGCGGATGTTAGGCAGCGAAGTCGGGCCTAGCGCCTAGGCGGGGATTAGTCGGGATTGGTCGGGATTAGTCGGGACCTAGGCGGGACTTAAAACTAGGCGTTGAAGAGGGGCCTAGCGCTTAAGCACCCTTAGACGGAGTCTTTTAGAACACTGTTGCAAACTACCTCCACGCTTGCCAAGTTGGAACAAATAAATGGTACAAAAACTGATGGAAATCCAGTAAGCCGACTTTTTACGTTCTGTAGGTAAGCTGGCATACTTGAGATCCCAAAAAAAGTCGGTCTAAGAATCTCCCCTCCGAACCAGCCAATGTCTGAACCCTCGCCGTTCTGGCAAACATCAAATTAATCCCCTTACACGCCTACTTGATTATTCTTTAATTAAGTAATTAATTAAACATATTATTGATTATGTCTCAAACTATGTTTACTTAAAAAGGTCGGTCCATTAATAAAACATAAAATGGTCATTTATCTAATATGTCGGCGTCGTTAGTATTATAATCCTAGATACTTAGGTGCTTGTACAAAATGGGTATGCATTTTGTTTATTTTAATGCTTGACTTGCTAGTTTATCATATTTAATACTTCTTCAACTACTTAGTTATATACTCCCTTCGCTCCTAAATGTTTGTTCCATTTTTTCTTTTTTTTTGTCTCAAAAAGTTAGTCTTATTTTCAAAATTAAAGCTTCAAAATCACTAAATTTTCAAAACTTGTAATATAACCGTAAAATGTTTGAAAAGTCAAATGGGACAAACATTTAGGGACGGGGAGTATTAAGAAATTGGAATGGGTAGATAAAGTTAGTTAGAATCTATTGGTTTAATGTTGCATTGTATATTGAATACTTGATACATTTCCATGTGTATGACAGTTCGAAACCAGCCGATAAAAAATTTATGATTGGGTAATTCGATTCATGCATATTTATTTACTCATCTGTTCAAATATACTCCATGAAAAAGTATAAAAATATTTTTATATCTTTTTAAAAATCTTTTTGATTATAATGTCTAAATTAATTTGTATAGTTTATATAATTTAGTTTAGAAAATAATTGTAAATATAGAATTAGATTTTGATTTATGTTTTGTATATTTTAGCTAATAACTCAAGGAAGGCAAAAACTCTTGTAATAATAAGGAAAGAAGAATCCAGTTTAAATAATTAATAGATTGTACGAGTCATTGTTGAATAAGAATTGTTCTCCCTATATAAAGATGCCGCCCCTCTCATTATAAAATGCGGATTTTTAAAGAGAGAGAGAGAGAGAGATACAGAGCATAGAGAATTTGTTGAGTGTTTTTGTGTATTGACGATCATACCTTTATACTTCAAGATTGTTTTTGTGTTTGATTGTTCTTATATTAGAACATCTTTTGAATTTTTCGTAATAAAGTTTTCTTTTTCATTGTAAACATTTACTTTACAACTTTTTCTCAAACAAAGTTGTAGTTTTATGAAAAGGTTTTCATCAATAAGTTTTTGCTGAAATGTTTATTATTTTGCTGTATTTAATTATATTTGTATGAGTTATTTTATTATCAAAGTTGTTTATACAGTTGTGATGACATTTGTGTGAACAAGTTTACGCACAAGTCACTGTACAAGTGTTCACAATCCTAGCTACAATTCTTTCAATTGATATCAGAGCCTTCTCTCGACTCAACTGAGATCGATTCTTGAAAGTAGCCATTATGGGTTGTCATCATAGACATAACAAACCGCATACCCTAAATGGTTCAAACTATACTCCTTCCATGATTGAAATTTCTCCATCTACTTCTGAAGGTGATGAAAAGAGGGAGAAAATTTATGGTGCTAAGCCCATAAAAACTTGAAACAATGAGGAAATTGAGTTAGTAAACTTTTTTTTTTTTTTGGGAGCAATCTATAACCATGTGGATCCTCATAATTGATGTTGAAAGTATAAAATTAAAGTAGTAAAGGGAATGAATGTGAGAAATAGTGAAGATTATTTTTCATTTTTGATAGTTCAGTTTGAGGTGTGATAGATTAAAAAGAAAATAAGTTTGATTTGAGCTGAGACGTAGAGAGTAAGTTATTTAGCTTTTTTCACGCATATAATAAGACAAATATAAATGTTGTATAAATGAAGTATATGACTTGTCAATATTTTTAATAAATGCATTTTATTTGATTGGGTATTGTTTGTAAAATAATAAATTGAACTAAATATATTCTCTTATTTAGATACAAATACTTCCCTCGTTACATTTGAAAATACACAAATTTTCATTTTAGATGTCATAATTACAATAACTATTTACTCGCTACTCAGTACTCCTACCTCGCATTATCTGTATTATATCACTTTTTATACTAACTGTTAGAAATATCCGCCCACTTAGGGTGGATTAATTCCATTTGAAATGGGTCTTCTATCTGATCAAACAACTTGATAGAGTTTTATCTGGGATAAACCCTTATCTCCTGGTTGTTTTGAATAGGTAACTGACTTATCTCTCCAGCTGAAAATATGCTATAAGAATAGCAACGTATTCATCCAAAAATCAATAAGAAAAGCTCTTTCTTATCTCTCAGTACTCTCTCCTCTCCGTCAAGAACAATCACCGGGTTCTTGGATTTGGATCGTGAATAATCTGTGCACGACTCTAGTAGCCGGGCATTTCATATCCGCGAAGAATCAAGGTTGTACGAGGAAGCAAATCGGATCGAAGCTTGTAGAGGCCGTAGCAACAAGTTGGTTCAAGATCAATTCGGGTATTCATCAAGAGGTAATCCGCAAACCCGAATACGTATTAAATGTTTACATTGGTATCAGAGCCTGGTTCTCTGTTGCTCGCCAAAAATGCATGCTTTCGTTTGCTAAGAATTTTTGCTTGTTTTCAAGTAAATGTTATCAACTGGGTTTACAATTTCGTGATTCAATTACTTGTCCGTTTTGTGCGATTTTGGTATGTATACGTAGATAATGATGTATAGAACAACATACTTAAAAATTGTTGAATTTCGTTGAGTATATTATGAGTAATTGCAAATCTATTTTTTTTTTTTGAAATTGTATTTTTTTTCGAAAGTTCAGAGCTGTTTTTGACAATGTTAGACTCAGATTTGTTGAAAAGTGTCTGAATGTTATTTGTTCTACTCTGTAAGGGCTTTCCATAGACTGTTTAATCTCTAATTTTGGTCATATAATGAAAGCGATATTGAATCTCGAAGTTGGGTTCGCGAGTTTTGATTGCTTAAAACCCACTTCTCCAAAGGTTGATAATGGCCGTCAACAATGGTGGATTCCGCGACGGTTGAGCCTCTAGAAGGATCCCATCTAATCCAGAAAGTATACATTCGGAATCTCCTTGAATGGGAGATCGCAACACCGTGGGTTGCATCACCAACAGAGTCGGAGCCGGAACTGTGTGGGACGGCCGATGGTCTGTTTGGTCGAAAATGAGCATGGTCTATGTGGCTATGATTTTTTTGACCAGTTCCTGCACCAAGATTAAATTTTTTAAGCTAGAAGAACAGCTTCATGCTCTTATCAATAAATGGGGTTTTTTCGTCCGAAATATTCATGTGTAATGCTCTTGTAACATTTGTATTCCCGCTGCGGGAACTTGATATCTGCTGAAAGATTTTTCAGTACATAAGGATGCTGTTTCCTACAACTCTCTCATCTCTGTGAATGAAAATAATTTTAATCTTTTATTTCTTGACATATGATGTGTATATTTGAATTATCTATCATACAATAAAAGAAAATGGCTAGCTAACTCCCTGTGAGGAGATATAACATATCTATCTATTTATTAGTTACCTTATTTGTTATCTGTTAGCATGAATAAATGGATGAATGAATAGAATTAACATTATCAATGAGCTTATGTTTACTTATGTTGTATGTTATTTCAAAGATATTTTTTTTTCTGTATGTGATGTGAAAACAAGCACCCTATTTTTTCATAGCTTATGTAAAGTGAGGAAAGAGAGGGTTTTTTTGGAACAACCACTTTGTAAAGGGTGAATTTCTTGTTTTCATTAAAATGGTTTTGTACCTAAAATTTATGGTTATTTATTCAAAAATTAATTAAAACATATTTTTCTTATTTACAAAATCGAGAGATGATTACGAGTTTTAACAAATTTTCGATCTTGATGTGTGGAAAAGAAAAATATTTTTTAATTGGATTTTTGAATAAATTTAAAAGATGTGTATTTAATGTCAAATTTGCGCTTTAAAATGTAGAAATGACAACCAAATCAATTGTTGCTGACCTTAACAAAGACTGCAAGCTTGATGGCAAGAACTATGAAATGTGGCATAGGAAGATACAATACCTATTGCATGAGCAAGAGCTCGTGGAACATTTGTCTGGGGCAATGACCCAACCTGATGAAGGGCATACGGCCCAACACCGCCGTGACTTGGAGGCATTTCAGACTTGGTCCAAAAAGGATCTTAGTGCGCGCTATATCATGTTAAGCAGCATGCATAATGATCTTATTGGAGAGTATGAGAACTTTCCTACTGCCAAAGAAATGTGGGACCAGCTCAAGTTTGATTTTGGTGGTACATCTACCACGAGGCTTAGGAGCCTTGTTCTGAAGTTTGAGGTGTACAGAAAGGACCCCAAGCACACTATGTCCGAACATCTTAGGGTGATGTCGGGAATGATCCGGGATCTAAAAGCTGCTGGGAATGTCCTCACTGATGAGCAGCATGTCCAAGCTGTCATAAGATACCTACCTGATTCATGGCTTCATATGAAGCAAATTATGACACACAATGATAATATTGTCAACTTTGCTGACATATCACGTCATGTTGAGCTGGAGGCGGAGCGCGAAGTCACGAACCATACTGCAGCCGCTGCCCTTCTAGCACATAGTGGTGCACGCAAGGCACCTGTGCCTAAGCGCGATGGGAAGGGAAAATCAGGCAAACAGGGAGGGGCTAGCAAGAATGCGCCAAAGATAGGTAAAATAACCAAGCGCCAAAGGGGCAAGTGTGGTGGGAAGAAAGATATGGCAAAAGTCAAATGCTATAACTGTGGAAAGATGGGACACTTCGCTCGTGACTGCACTGAGCCGAAGAAGGTATCCACTTTACTTAACCCTAGTTACATTTTTGTATGTATACATGTTTTGGTTGCTGATACTTTCCCTGAATGGATTGTAGATACGGGAGCAACAAGACATGTAGCTCGAGATCGAGCAGGGTTCGTAGATTATCGCCGTATTCCAGTAGGCACCAGACTCTTTATGGGGAATGGAACCAGTGAAGAAGCAATAGGAGTTGGCACGTACCAACTATCCTTACGCACTGGGCGTACATGGCTTTTGCATGATGTGCTTTATATGCCTGGGATTACGCATAATCTTTTATCAGTTACTGCACTTTTAGCTTTTGGATATTCTTTTAATTTTGGTGGTAGTAGGTTGGAAATAACTCTAGATGGTATTGTTTTTGGACATGGTTATCTTTCGAATAATTTTTTCAAGATTGAATTAAGTGATTCTGTTTCCCCTTTATCTTATATGGCACATTCTAATAAAGATGTAGACTCTGTTACATGGCATGCTAGACTAGGACATATAGGACGGGATTGGATGACTAGGTTAGCTAGAGAAAGCCTTTTAGGCCCACTCGCTAAAGTCAACCTACCTATATGTGAGCCTTGTTTAGAAGGCAAGGCATGTAGAAAGCCTTTTGGAAAGGATATTCGAGCTACTCAGCCATTACAGTTAATCCACTCAGATATTTGTGGACCAATGAATGTGAAGGCACGCCATGGCGCTTCTTACTTTCTCACATTAATAGATGATTACACGCGGTACGGTTATGCCTATCTGTTAGCTCGCCGTTACGAATCTATTGATGTTTTCAAACGCTTTGTGGCTGAGGTTGAGAATCAGAAAGAAAAGAGTTTAAAAACTCTTAGAATAGACCGAGGACGCGAGTATTTATCTGATGAGTTCAAGGAATTCTGTGTAAAGAAGGGGATATGCAGGCAACTCTCTATTCCCAGAACTCCGCAACAAAATGGTGTTGCAGAAAGAAGGAATAGGACACTAATGGACATGACTAGGTCCATGATGGCGCAAGCAAACCTTCCAATATCTTTTTTGGGGGATGCACTCTTGACTGCTGCCTATGTACTTAACAGAGTGCCTTCCCAATCAGTTTCCTCAACACCTTATGAACTATGGAACGGCAAAAAGCCCAATTTGGTGCATTTGCGCCCTTGGGGTTCAGCAGGATATGTTCACAACACTTCTCATAAGTATGGGAAGTTGGGCCCTAGAGCTAAAAAGCATATCTTCATAAGATATTCTGATAGTTCAAAGGGATACGTTATGTATGGTGAGCATCCAGATGGGGGAATGACTGAGGTAGAGTCCCGCGATATTGATTTCATTGAGAATGATTTCCCTAGCATAGGCGACACTGATAAGAATCTTGACCTCTATGAGTTGGAGGAAGATGAAGATATCTTACCATCTTCCAGCGAGGGAGGGGAATTAGTTGACCGTCCCATAATCGCTGAAAGAAGTGAGAACGATCTTCATCCAAGTGGGAGTGTACCACCAGTTCCGAGTGGGAGTATACCACTTGAAACTCAAGATTCTCAGTTGCGCAGGAGTAAAAGAGGGAATATTCCCCGGCGTCATTTTGAGTGTGACGGGGACATTCTCTTGTGTGCTCCAATTGATGAAGAAGAGCCTTCTTCCTTTAAGGAAGCGCTATTTTCATCTGCTAGTGATAAGTGGATGGCTGCTATGACTGATGAGATGAGCTCTATGGCTAAGAACAAAGTCTGGGAGTTAGTTGATCTTCCGCCTGGGCGCAAGACCATTGGAAACAAGTGGGTCTTGAAAATTAAACGCAAGGCAGATGGTTCAATTGACAAGTACAAGGCACGTCTAGTGGCAAAAGGATATACCCAACGAGAGGGTATAGACTATGATGAGACATTCTCCCCGGTGGTGAGATTTGCCTCAATTCGCCTAATCTTAGCTATTGTCGCACATTTGGATTTAGAACTTTTTCAGATGGATGTTAAGACTGCATTTCTCAATGGAGAACTAGATGAAAAGATCTATATGGCTCAACCAGTTGGGTTTGAGACTAAGGGACATGAGCGCAAAGTTTGCCGCCTTAAGCGTTCCATTTATGGACTCAAACAATCGTCTAGACAATGGTACCAAAGATTTCATCATTCCGTTACCTCAGTTGGTTTTGAAATGATTGAAGAAGACCATTGTGTGTATCTTAAACGATCCAAGAAAAATATTCTAATCCTCTCTTTGTATGCTGATGACATTCTTATAGCTGGGAATGACTTGGATTCCATTGTCGCCACAAAGAAGTGGCTGTCCTCTACTTTTGAGATGAAGGACATGGGTGAAGCAGATTTTGTGCTTGGAGTAAAGATTACAAGAGATCGTTCCAAGAAGCTACTTAGTTTGTCTCAAGAGACTTACATCAAGAAAGTTCTTGAACGTTTTCGTATGCATAACTCCAAACCCATAGACACACCGATGGATAAGGGATGTACCTTGAGCCTAGACCAATGCCCTAAAAATAATGAGGAAAAGAATCAAATGTCCAAAGTTCCTTATGCTGCTGCAGTAGGGAGTCTGATGTATGATACTATGTGTACGCGTCCAGACATCTCACATGCAGTAGGAATGGTTAGCCGCTATCAGAGTAATCCGGGTATTGCTCACTGGAAAGCAGTCAAGAGAATTTTGCGATACCTGCGAGGAACTTCAGATCTCGCTCTTTGCTACCATGGTGGAGACTTGAGATTGAAAGGTTATAGCGACGCAGACTGGGCCGGTGATAGAGATGAGCGTAAATCCACTTCAGGATATACATTTATACTTGGAGGTGGATCAGTTTCTTGGAGCAGCAAGAAATAAACTTGTATTGCCCTATCCACAATGAAGTCCGAGTATGTGGCTTGCTCCGCAGCAGTCCAGGAGGCAGTTTGGCTGAGGAGATTCTTGCTACGCCTAGGCATTATAGCACATGCAGGCGATGCTGTCCTTATACATGTAGACAGTACATCGGCTCTAGCGTACGCAAAGGATCCCAAGTATCATGGGAAAGCCAAACACATTGACATTCGTTTTCATTTCATTAGAGACATGGTTGCGCAAGGAGAAGTAGTCTTAAAACACATCTCTACTAGTGACATGGTGGCTGACCCTCTGACTAAGCCTATAGCTAAAGATGCTTTCGTACGCCATGTCAGGAGTATGGGACTCCGTAGGATTTGATATGTTTTTAGAACTTCTTTGGTATTTTGACATTATTATTATTGTTATTAGTTAATAATATGATGATTTTTATTCCTTATATTTGTTTATGGATTAAAATCGTTTACACATCTTTTGAGATATGTCACTGAGCTCGAATCGACCCACTCACACGGGTGATTCACATTGGCGCTGAGAAAGCGAGCGAGATGAGACATCTATATCTTTAGCGCTTGGAACGCGAGAAAAGATAAATACATATTGTGGGCACCCCAACCCGGGACCTAACACGTGTCCCGAGCTAAGGGAGCTCAAACTAAGAAATTCCATCTAAATTTTAAAACATTTATTTGCCTTTAAAGGAAAATCACTTTTCAAACTTCCAAATAAAAATCAATTGATAATATCCCTACTCAAAGGAAATCCAACTACAACTTTAATAAACCGAAATCTAACCAATTACATTAGAAACCTTAATTAGCCTTGTTTAACAAAAGAGTTTTCCATACAATTTACAAAAGAAGAATACTTAATAAATACTCCTAACAGCCGACTCCTATACTTAACTTGTCAAGCCCCAAAAGCAAAGTCCACAATGAAATCCCCGGCCTCACGGGTTCGGGTCACCTGTCTCGGAATCTAAAACAGTAAAGGGAGAGGGGTGAGAATAAATCTCAATGAGCTATTATGATATGCAGCAAGATGCCAAACAAAGTGCAACACATAGCATGGTAGCACATAACACATTATAAAAGCGGTAAACACCTTACGTTACCTCATTTTACCTTTTTCCCGTCTGAACAATAAGTCGTACAACGTGGGAGTAAAACTCCACTCTTTGGTGAATTGCCTCCAAAGACATTCACCTCTTATAGGACTCATACCCCAGACCATCCATATAAGAAAGGATACCTATTTTAGAATATCCAAAAATAATATCGTCCCTCCTTACAACGATCGCAACAGGTCTGTAAAGCTTTTTGGGTCAATACAGTCGTTAGCACAGCCCCACCCCGTGGCCACAGAGTGGGGAAGGGTCACCGGTATGACGAACCTTCAATCACTTATTGAACAAATCAATAATTGATTGAAATCCATCATACCCACCCGAACATAAACACGCTCAAGCACATGATAGATACTTGAGATAATCCACCAAACGGGATAATAATATAACAATACCAAGTAATCCACAAAGGGGATAAATACTATAGCAACATGGTAAAATATACTCATGTTCAACCAACATCATAATGCAACATTTAAGTAATACACTATGCATCATATCACCAAATGAATATGAGTTCACTTAAGGTAACAATATAACCACATAATCCACACCGGGAACAATGAAATCAACATGCCAAGTAATCCACAACCTAATACAATACTAGCAACATACCGTAGAATCCACAACGGCAATACGACACAACCATATACCAAATAATCCACAATTGGGATAACCATGCTACAAAGTGATATATATACATTAAATACAATAGTGTGGCCTATGGTTTTAAACATGATTCAAGCTAACTACACCGAGTATGGGCAAGTAAGGTCATCAAGTATCATAAACCAACCCTACGAAGTCATTACTCAACCTTGAATAATCTTAATAAAAGTGCAAGACCTACTTCTCAAGTTTGGACCACTTCCCGAACAATATTTAGCTACTCCTACACTTCCACTTTGACTAAATAAAGGTCATGGCCAAGCCAAGGTATCCTACTCTAACCTAGGTTAAAGAGGATCAATTTGTATCCGGGTTGATTAGGTTCTACTAATTGTTATTGGGTGGGAGTCACCATTTATGAGTGGCCAAACAAACTTGTGAATGATCCTAGTTCAATTTAAGAAAGGTTGGTTCGTGGTCAGCGGGCGACCGCCCATACCACTTCGGGGCGACCGCCCAAGTGGGTTTCCAAAGATGTTAAATGTTCTCGCCAACATGGGCGATCGCTCACCACATGGGCGACCGCCCAAGTGGATTTTCCAAGCCAATTAACCTATCGCCATCACGGGCGGCCGCCACCCTTGGGCGACCGCCCAAGCCTCCAGCCAGCCCAATTCAGATTTTAACCCTAGTTCTTCTTTCCCTCTACCATTGATTATTCAAGAACACTCAAGAACACCTTCATTTTTCCAAGTCCCAAACAGACATGTAAACTCCAAAACCAAGTAACCCTAGATTATTTATCACTACCATTTCTACCCATTTCAACCCTTTTAAATCATCTTCATTGATCCCTAACTTCAACAAATTCGAATTCCATCCATTCCTTAAAATCTAACTCAACCCCCATGAACCACTCATCTTTTTAAGTCATTAATCCATTTTCTAACTCCAAGAAGATTCCCAAAACATATAACAACAATTACAACACCAAGAACAACAATAGATAGTTCATGAGCACATAGATGAAAGGAGGTCATAACAACTCACTTGGATTTTATAAGGAAAGATTGATCTTTCTAACTTGATGGCTTCCTCTAGGTGATCCACTTCAATGATACTCCTAGACTTGAATTTGGTGGAGGATTTGCTTGGCTTCAAGAAGAAGAGGTGAGGGCTTCCATGGAGCTCTCAAGGTTTTCTCTAGGAGGAAGAAGCATAAATGAAGGAGAAGGAAGGAGTGTGAGGAGGATAATGGAGAGGGGGGGGGGGCGGCCAAGGAGGGAGTATGGGGGAGGGGAACACTTGGAGCTTAGAGAGGGTAGGACTCAAATGGCCCCTCAAGGCAAAATATCTAGAGGCTTTCATCAATAATTAAGTCCTTCCCCCAAATTATTAATTCTACCCATTTTAACCTCCTCTCACAATTTATCTATTTCTATTTTTATTATTTCTTCAAGGTTCTTATTTAATGTCTAATAAATTCATAAAAGATTCTAAATTTACTTTCCACCCAAATTATCTTAAATTACGAATTTTAAAGACATAATTGAACACATAAAGATAACATAAATACTAAAAGCATATAATATACTATTTAAAATTAGTGCCTAGGGTTGGGGTCGTTACACTCACTCCCCCTTAAAGAAAATTCGTCCCGAATTTGATTGTCGCTTACCCTAAGGTTCAAAAAGCAAAGGTTACCTTTCACACGTTCTAGCTTAATATTTTCAATTAGACGTTTCAAGGGCAAGATTCTACTATACATTCTCACAACCCGAGTACTCTAGAACTTCACTTCTCAATTATTCTCTTCACTTCTATGATTCTTCCCAAGATTTCTAATTTCATTAATAATACGATTTTACGACGCAACATCCCAAGAATACCATACAACTATTACTACCCGAATTTCCACGACCTCAAGAAAGTACCATTAAATAAAAGTATTACAACTTAAGTTACCAAATATATCACGATATTATATTTAAAACTTCAAATATTCTATAAGTTGATCCAAGTCGGTCTATAAGTCAAATCGTGAATCTTTTCTAGAACTTCAATTGGATTAACAAACTTTGGCGCTAAATTACCTTAGGCCTAACTTTACCAATTCCATCCCAATAAATTGGAGATCGATAATATCTCCCTGAACTACGCCTCATACGATTTTATCTCAAAGCTAGAATGATACCTGCTATTTACGCAAACTCGCTAAGGTTAATTAAACTTCTCAAGTTGAAGGGAAATCTGTCACACGAACATAACCTATTCTTCCAGAATTTGGGTAGTCTTCAAATCTCTTCCTTTCGACTAACTAAATCTTTCAACTCTTAGGGTCGGTAACTAACCCCTTAAGGGAGCTTCAAAAGATAAGATTCCACTTAAACCACACAAACAATTATAACCACTCTCGATAAACGATAAGAAAATTCCGCTTTACCTAAGTTAGCTTCCGGAACATACGCTATCACCTTCCCATTTTGTATAACACAACACCCCGATCTTCCTGAATACATACTTAAAACTTCACAAGATCCTCACATCCACTAGGTAAGGTAAGGATCGGGTTCAAAGCTAACCTATTCTCCATTACTAACCATATGATTCACCCTTGTTACATCCTCGCACCATTTATACGTCCTTTAGAGTCAACTAAAGCAACGACTCTACAATTCTTAAGAATTCCTTAAATTTCTTAGGTAACACTTGCCAACTTAAGGATCACTGACTTAATCCTCACAAGATCCATGGTAACATCCACGTTTAAGACTATAGAACCCAAAATGTTGAAAACTTCTCGAGCCAACTCACACTAGCTAAACTTTGCATACAAGTACTTCTCACCAAGGATTATTAACCCTATCCTCCAATGATTTTCATGATCCTCTCGAAACTTTAATTAACAAGAGACCCTCAATTCTAATTACCATAAAGCCATCAAAATAAGGCTTAAAAATTCTGCTTATCATACTCGAACCAACACATGAAATATACCTACGGGAGCACATTTACCATTTACTCACAATTAGCACATACAATTTTTGAAAAGACTTCTTATGCAAGTCTAACATATACTAATTACCCTTCACATCTTAATTCAAATGTTTCACCTTAAATATTCACATATAACAAGAATTTCACATTAAGTTTTACCTATAACAAATACCAATATAAGCAATCTAGGCATGGAAAAAGGAGACTCACTTATTATGTTAGTCTACCATTATACAACAACTACTTAACCCTCCCGGTCAAGTATATCTCAAAATCATAAATTAATAATTATACCAATCCAACCGGCAATACATACTCAAATATGACCACATCACTATCGTGGTAAATCAAGGGAGGTTCGAGGTATCCTCTCATAAGAGCGTAATCCTCTAACAATAAAATAACATCTCAAACAATATATGTCACATATAAGCAAAATGTGATGCCAAGCATAAATGATATGCAACATGATCCATAAAATATGACCCCTAATTCCGAGACAGGGAATATACCTTTAGTAACCTCTGAGGACACTATCTCTCCTAGGTTCGAAACATGTACTCGACCATAGACCTTCTCTTTCGGTTCTCCTTCGCTATCTCTTTTGGTACCACCTCTTTGTCGTCCACCCAAACTGATCGCCCATTTGCTTGAAGCTCGTCCCCTCGTCATCCTTGGGCAATTCCTCTTAAAGTGTCCCGATGCTCCACATTTTAAACACTTGCCTTGCTTACTCCAACACCGATCTTCTGTATGTCCTACCTTCTTGCAAAATCCACAAATCATCCCATACTTTGCTGGGTATTGGCCTGGGACGAAGAAGCTACCATATGTTCCCCTCTCTTTTTCCCTGAAGCTGAAGTCCTTGGTTGTCCTCTAGTGACTTTGAATCCTTGTCCTACATACTTTGGTTTGTTCCCAATCCCACTTCCGAATCTTCCACTATTTTCCTCAATGTCCCTTTCGATCTTATATGCCCTATCTATGACTGTCTGATAATCGATGGAACCATCAATCCATAATTCCTTCCTAAACTCACTCCCCAAACCTGTTACAAACTTCGAACCCTTTTTCACTTCATGCGATACCAAATGAGGGCAACACTTAGCTAATTCCTCAAACCGGATCGAATACCGATTCACCGTCCTGTTCCCTTGTTTTAGTCTTAAGAATTCAATCTCCTTCTTATCCCTTGTAACCATAGAAACGAAATAGTCCTCGAACCGTTGAGTGAAATTATCCCAAGTCTGGGGCGTGTGATCCCGCTCCCAACTTCCCTTCACATTCTGCCACCACCGATCAATTTGGACCTTCAAGTTTGAAAACGGCATACCTAACTCTCTCTTTGTTGGGACTTTCTATAACCTCGAAAATCCTATTCATTTCGTCGCTAACCAATTTTCTCGCTCTTTAACGGATTCGGATATCCATTAAAACTCGATGGATTCATCTTCACAAACCTTTCCCATCCTTCACTCGACATCCCTCGTGGTGATTCGGAACCGATCCTAAAGTCTTCATATTCGTACAAACATCCCGAATAATTTCATCATTTCTTCATTCTCGTATTCCACCTATACTCGTATCCTCTTCAATTCCTAGAACCTTCCGCCGATCATCCTTGCTTCCATTAGAACGAACTCCCGCATTAAACACTCGGCGTCAATTTCCCCACATTCCCCCTTAGTTTAGACATCTACCCTTGACCTCTAAACTAAGCTCTGATACCAACTGTGGGCACCCCAACCCGGGACCTAACACGTGTCCCGAGCTAAGGAAGCTCAAACTAAGAAATTCCATCTAAATTTTAAAACATTTATTTGCCTTTAAAGGAAAACCACTTTTCAAACTTCCAAATAAAAATCAATTGATAATATCCCTACTCAAAGGAAATCCAACTACAACTTTAATAAACCGAAATCTAACCAATTACATTAGAAACCTTAATTAGCCTTGTTTAACAAAAGAGTTTTCCATACAATTTACAAAAGAAGAATACTTAATAAATACTCCTAACAAATTTAACTCCTATACTTAACTTGTCAAGCCCCAAAAGCAAAGTCCACAATGAAATCCCCTACCTCACGGGTTCGGGTCACCTGTCTCTAATCTAAAACAAGAAAGGGAGAGGGGTGAGAATAAATCTCAATGAGCTATTATGATATGCAAAGAAGATGCCAAACAAAGTGCAACACATAGCATGGTAGCACATAACACATTATAAAAGCGGTAAACACCTTACGTTACCTCATTTTACCTTTTTCCCGTCTGAACAATAAGTCGTACAACGTGGGAGTAAAACTCCACTCTTTGGTGAATTGCCTCCAGCACATTCACCTCTTATAGGACTCATACCCCAGACCATCCATATAAGAAAGGATACCTATTTTAGAATATCCAAAAATAATATCGTCCCTCCTTACAACGATCGCAACAGTGTCCAAAGCTTTTTGGGTCAATACACAGCAGAGCACGGCCCCCACCCCGTGGCCACAGAGTGGGGAAGGGTCACCGGTATGACGAACCTTCAATCACTTATTGAACAAATCAATAATTGATTGAAATCCATCATACCCACCCGAACATAAACACGCTCAAGCACATGATAGATACTTGAGATAATCCACCAAACGGGATAATAATATAACAATACCAAGTAATCCACAAAGGGGATAAATACTATAGCAACATGGTAAAATATACTCATGTTCAACCAACATCATAATGCAACATTTAAGTAATACACTATGCATCATATCACCAAATGAATATGAGTTCACTTAAGGTAACAATATAACCACATAATCCACACCCGGAACAATGAAATCAACATGCCAAGTAATCCACAACCGGAATACAATACTAGCAACATACCAGAGAATCCACAATGGGAATACGACACAACCATATACCAAATAATCCACAATTGGGATAATCATGCTACAAGATATATATACATTAAATACAATAGTGTGGCCTATGGTTTTAAACATGATTCAAGCTAATTACACCGAGTATGGGCAAGTAAGGTCATCAAGTATCATAAACCAACCCTACGAAGTCATTACTCAACCTTGAATAATCTTAATAAAAGTGCAAGACCTACTTCTCAAGTTTGGACCACTTCCCGAACAATATTTAGCTACTCCTACACTTCCACTTTGACTAAATAAAGGTCATGGCCAAGCCAAGGTATCCTACTCTAACCTAGGTTAAAGAGGATCAATTTGTATCCGGGTTGATTAGGTTCTACTAATTGTTATTGGGTGGGAGTCACCATTTATGAGTGGCCAAACAAACTTGTTAATGATCCTAGTTCAATTTAAGAAAGGTTGGTTTCAGGTGGTCAGCGGGCGACGCTCATACCACTTCGGGGCGACCGCCCAAGTGGGTTTCCAAAGATGTTAAATGTTCTCGCCAACATGGGCGACCGCCTCACCACGGGCGACCGCCCAAGTGGATTTTCCAAGCCGATTAACCTACTGCCATCACGGGCGGCCGCTCGCCCCTGGCGACCGCCCAAGCCTCCACTCCAATTCGTATTTTAACCCTAGTTCTTCTTTCCCTCTACCATTGATTATTCAAGAACACTCAAGAACACCTTCATTTTTCCAAGTCCCAAACAGACATGTAAACTCCAAAACCAAGTAACCCTAGATTATTTATCACTACCATTTCTACCCATTTCAACCCTTTTAAATCATCTTCATTGATCCCTAACTTCAACAAATTCGAATTCCATCCATTCCTTAAAATCTAACTCAACCCCCATGAACCACTCATCTTTTTAAGTCATTAATCCATTTTCTAACTCCAAGAAGATTCCCAAAACATATAACAACAATTACAACACCAAGAACAACAATAGATAGTTCATGAGCACATAGATGAAAGGAGGTCATAACAACTCACTTGGATTTTATAAGGAAAGATTGATCTTTCTAACTTGATGGCTTCCTCTAGGTGATCCACTTCAATGATACTCCTAGACTTGAATTTGGTGGAGGATTTGCTTGGCTTCAAGAAGAAGAGGTGAGGGCTTCCATGGAGCTCTCAAGGTTTTCTCTAGGAGGAAGAAGCATGAATGAAGGAGAAGGAAGGAGTGTGAGGAGGATAATGGAGAGGGGGGGGGGGGCCGGCCAAGGAGGGAGTATGGGGGAGGGGAACACTTGGAGCTTAGAGAGGGTAGGACTCAAATGGCCCCTCAAGGCAAAATATCTAGAGGCTTTCATCAATAATTAAGTCCTTCCCCCAAATTATTAATTCTACCCATTTTAACCTCCTCTCACAATTTATCTATTTCTATTTTTATTATTTCTTCAAGGTTCTTATTTAATGTCTAATAAATTCATAAAAGATTCTAAATTTACTTTCCACCCAAATTATCTTAAATTACGAATTTTAAAGACATAATTGAACACATAAAGATAACATAAATACTAAAAGCATATAATATACTATTTAAAATTAGTGCCTAGGGTTGGGGTCGTTACACATATGTCGCCTTAGTTGGAGCTAAGATGAGACCTCATCGAGGTTAATCATAGAATATTTCCATGATTCTATGAATCTTGTGTTAAAAGCTGAACGTGAGATTCAAGACAGGAGCTTAGAGATGGCGAATGTGCTAGAACTCAGGTTAGGCGCTTGAGTAGCGACTTAACTAAGATTCGTATGGCTTTTATTATATTTTAATATATATAAGTGACATGCCCACGTAATGGGAATATGCTATAACATACATTTCATACTGTATGTGCTATAGCCAACCGATAGTGAGAGTGATGAATTAATCCTTGCTTCATCACTGTGTTAGCCACTAGGATCACTATGTGTTTGATCCTAATCATACCCTAGTTAACTTGAGACTATGTCATGAAGAGGATACACAATGATGCTACTTTAGCATGTTTTCCTAAGATCAAGAATGATGCGGTCCTAAGGGGCATGACTAGGAAAGCGGTTGTGTTGAATTTAATTGACATGAGAACTTAGGGAAGACAATTCGATAATACACCATGTTTTGTGACTCATAGCTGGCCGGCGTACCGTGTCAGTATATGTTACGATATTAGTCATGAGTACATAACATATTTGGGGTTTAGCACTGCTATTACGAGGGATTTAGGGTGCTATATCCGGTGTAGTCGAGATTGTCTGGGGTATATCCGAGACGCTTCCTAGTGATGCATTTTTGTTAGTCTGGTGATGACTTAATAAATGTGCTCCTTTGACGTACAGTTTTCTCGTGGGTTGCACGTTTCATTTCCTGTATGATGAGATGAGAAATTATGAGATAGAGAGATTATAGGGTGATGAGCTAGTCCTACGTGGGCGAGCTAGTCCTATGTGGGCGAGTGAGAGATGTTAGAAATATCCGCCCACTTAGGGTGGATTAATTCCATTTGAAATGGGTCTCCTATCTGATCAAACAACTTGATAGAGTTTTATCTGGGATAAACCCTTATCTCCTGGTTGTTTTGGATAGGTAACTGACTTATCTCTCCAGCTGAAAATATGCTATAAGAATAGCAACGTATTCAGCCAAAAATCAATAAGAAAAGCTCTTTCTTATCTCTCAGTACTCTCTCCTCTCCCTCAAGAACAATCACCGGGTTCTTGAATTTGGATCGTGAATAATCTGTGCACGACTCTAGTAGCCGGGCATTTCATATTCGCGAAGAATCAAGGTTGTACGAGGAAGCAAATCGGATCGAAGCTTGTAGAGGCCGTAGCAACAAGTTGGTTCAAGATCAATTCGAGTATTCATCAAGAGGTAATCCGCAAACCCGAATACGTATTAAATGTTTACACTAACAACACTTAATCTACTATATTTTCTTTTTAATTATATTCCGTGTAACATCAATTTTATTTCCTTTCCGTGGTACAGAGGATGTACATATTTTGAGAAAGAAAAAAGTACATCATTTATTATTGAAGAAAGGGATTTACATTTTAGATTATAGTTTTCAATCATTGCAAGACCATTAAGTAGATTATCTATAATAGCTTCTAGACATTTACAAAAATCAGTAAATTTTTAATATTGTGATGAAATAGTCAAAAATGTTACAACATTTAATAAAACGGAAAGTAAATATGTTAGGGATACAATATTCCAATTGAAACAGCTAGGCGCTAGCGCCAAATTGATGCATGAAAAGACAAAATTGATATCCGAAAAATGGCGCTTGGTGAAATAATTGCCAACCACAAGAGCACATTCATGGTACCTTGCTATCCTACCTGTGACTCATGCGTACCCAATATTCCAAACATGGTCACCACATAAGTCAATTCTTCACAAAGTTGTACCTATTTTATTAACATATACTCCCTCCGTCTCACATAAATGTGGACTCACTTTTTAAGTGTGAGAATTAAGAAAAGGTAGGAGAGAAAAATAGGTGAAGGAGGTGTTTGTGAGTATGAAAAATTAAATAGGAGAGAGAATGAGTGGAAGGAATAGTTAGAAGAGAGAATGTTGTGAGTGTAAAAGTGAAGTAGGAGAGAGAATGAGTGGGTGGAATAGTGAATACTCCCTCGGTCCCATAGAAATATAGAATTTTTGGCCCGGCGCGGAGATTAAGGAGGAAGTATTATATTGAAAGTGTGTGTGAGTGTGAAAATAAAATAGGAGAGAGAATGAGTGGAGAGAATAGTAAATTATAATGGTGATGTGAGTATTAAAATAATGTAGGAGAGAGAATGAGTGGAGGGAATAGTAAAGATTCCTTTCCATTTTAGAAAAGTTATAGATTATTGTGGGACGCCCAAAAAGAAAATTTTATAGATTATCGTGGGACGGAGGGAGTATTTGTTTCCATTTTGGGCAGTCCACATTTATGTGGGACGGACCAAAATGGAAATAAGTCCGCATTTACGTGGGACGGAGAGAGTACTCCCTCCGTCCCAGCCCAATTGATACCAATTTTTTGGGCACACAGATTAAGAAAAAGTAAGAGAGAGAAAAAGAGAAAGAAAATGTTGTGAGTATGAAAAATTAAATAGGAGAGAGAATGAGTGGAAGAAATAGTGATTTGATTGGTGTTATGAGTGTAAAAGTAAAATAAGAGAGAGAATGAGTGGAGAAAATAATAAAGATTCTCTTCCATTTTAGACAGTCTCAATTGAGCTGGAACGAACCAAAAAAAAAAAAGTCTCAATTGAGCTGAAACGGAGGGAATACTATACTAGCATATCCTAGCTTCCGTCCCATTTGAATTGATAAATAGGTGTCTTATTTAAAGATTTATCGAAGATTAAATCCACTTGTAATTATCAAAACAATTATTTCACTTTCTCTCTCATACTCAATTATATACACCTCTTCCCCTTCATCTCTAATCAAGATCTGCAAGTAATGTCGTCGGACTAGTGAGAAAGTGGTTGGAAGAGGAAGGAAGAAGATGGTGGTTTAGGGAAGGGGAATGAGGCGGTGGAGAGGAGGGGGGGAGGCAGTGTGGAAAGGGAGGGAAAGAGAGAGAGAGAATGGTTGATTTGGGGAAGATGGAGAATTAAAGTAGTGAGTTTCATATGTGCTTGGTTAATTACTCAAATGTTCTTTTTAATTAACTTGTTACTTTGTAAAGAAAAGGGTGTTTTTATTCAAAAAAAAAAAAAATGGATCACTTATTAGGATACTCCTATGGTGGGTATCCTAACAATATATATATATACTAGATTGACTCCCGTGCGATGCACGGGGCGTTACTATATAATCAAAAGACAAAAAATGAACTAAAATAAACCAATAACTCAATTCGTTTATACATTATGGAATACTTACTTAAAAATTACATTGTCATTACATAAAAATTAGAAAACAATAAAATAGAAATAAAAAAAAAATTATAAGGAATATGCATTTCTTTATATAAAATTATGTAGTATTTTATCATTTAAAAAATTAAATAAAACAATACCTAACATGTTTATCAAATACGAAATAAGTTATTGAAATCAATTAAAAAAATGTGAAGATTGGAAATCTAGTTAAAAGAAAGGTGATATTTTATTTCTTTTTGATAAAGAGATTTTTGTAAATAAAAACAAAAGTTTTGGTCATATCAAAAGAATAGTACAATTATCTAATAAAAATTAATATCATTCTTTTTCAAATGAAAACTTTCAATTAACTCATGATCGTACATCAAAAAAATTATGTCATAATTGTGTACATTAACTCATTATGAACATAATTATGATATTTATTTTCAATTTAACTTATTTAATTTTTTAGAAGAGAAATAAAAATACTAACAATTTCGTTAAATGAAAAAAAAAAAATTTCCCAAACCCCCACTTCTTCATCTCCCTCTTTTAAAATATCAATTTATACTATCTTTATTTCTTATAATATTGACATACCGATTCAATCAAATTTTTAAAAATGATGGTCATTTTTCCCGATATTCGTCTTTATAAATAAACAATATTTTAAGACGTATAGAAAAATCGATAAATTTGTTAACACTTTATTTACTATGCTTCAAATAGTATTTTTTAAAAAATTAAATAAATTGTTTGATATATCGAACTAAAATAAACACAATAACCATATTACCCCATCTCACTTATTAAATATATCAAAACCCACATTCATTACAATTAGGGGGGTAACCGAATTGAATCGGATCGAATACCATCATATTCGATTTGTATTCGAATATAAAATTTAATTTGTATTCATATTCGTATTCGATTCGTATTCGAATATATTAATTGAATTGTATACGATTAGACGTGTCCAAACGGTTATAACCGCCGGTTAAACAAATCGTTAACAATTAACCGTAACCTAACCGTTAACCGTGTACTCAACTAAGCATGGTTATCCCAAGTGAACGGTTATAAACGATTAAAACAGCTTATCCTAAGGTTAAAACTAAGTTAACTAAAGCTTTTTTATTTATTTCCAAATTAGTCCTTTTAATGGAATTTTTAACAAATTCTGTTCACTTTTCTTTGAAAAAATGCTTAGTCACAGCCAAGGCAAATGGCAAGGCCACGACACTGGCCGGCCATGCCCAAAATCACGGTCAAGTATGGTATAAAATGCTCAGCATTAGTCACTTAGAGAGCCAAGGCCTTTGGTTTTTTTGGTTTTCTTTCAATGTGGGATAACATCCCAAGGGAGGCGCAAGAGCCATAGCGGCCAAGCCTCCCAGGCAAGGCCGAGCTAAAGCAAGGCCAAGGCCAAGGCCGAGCCACAAGCCTTTGATTACTTTCCCTTCATTTCGATGTGGGATAACTCCCAAGGCCACATGGCCAAGGCCAAGGCCGAGCCAAAGCAAGGCCACGGCCAGCCAAGGCAAGGCCACGGCCAGCCAAGGCCAAGGCCAAGGCCAAGGCCCAAGTCCAATTTCTATTTTTTTTTTACAAATAAATAATATCTTAATATTATATTTTTTATTTTGTATAAAAAATATTATTTATTTTTGACAAATAATAAAAATAAGTGGCAATATTTTTTGGATATATATATATAAATTTATGAATTATTTTGACAAATTTAAAATTATTATTTTGTAAAACAATAACCATATTACTCCATCTCACTTATTAAATAGAAACTGAAACCCACATTCATCACACTTATCTTATTTAATTTTGAGAAGAAAAATCAAAATCCTAAAAATACGACCATTTTAGTTAAATGGAAATAATTTCCCAAACCATCCACTCCCTCATAAACCCAACCCACTTCTTCCTTACCCTCTTTTAAAATAACAATTTCTATTATCTATATTTCTTAGAATATTGACATGCACTTCAATCAAAATTTTAAAAATGATGACCATATTTCCCGATGTTCGTCTTTATTAATACTTTATTTACTATGATTTCATTTTTTAAAAATAAAATAAATATAATGTTTATTGTATCGAACTAAAATAAACCCAATAATCACATTACCCCTTCCAACTCATTATCCTATACCCTATCACTTTATAATAAAAAAAAAACTTATATTAGTAAAATTATTATTATTATCATTATCATTTATAATAAAAAAAACTTGACCCTTAATTAATTTTGACTAAAAATATATTGAAAAATTAAAAAGATAAATTAACAAAGAATAATTAAGAAATTTATATTAAAAAAAAGGAGTTTTTTTTCTGTGTCCAAATCAAATAAAAATAGTCTCTATTTAAAGAGAAAAAAAAATTATGAATTTTGGTGTAAATTTTTTTTTAAAAAAAATTAATTTATTATAAAATAATTAAGGTGAAAGAAATGGGTGAAAAATAAAAATCCGAAATTAAACTAAAGCCAATGGGAGCACGCCACGTGTCCAAACAAAAAAAAAAAAAAATTGGTCTCGGGCCTAACGCGCGTGTGTCGGCGCTGCGCGTGCCGCACACGCGCCCGAAAATGACCAAAAGACCCTTCATTCAAATGGCGACACGTGTCCAAATTTAAAATAAATTAAAGAAAAAAATATTGGGCCAATCACGCGACACCTCTATTTTCAGCCCATTTTATTTCAACTTTGCCACCGCGTGAATTGACCAAAATACCCTCAATGGCCAAAAAATTACCACTATCTTATTATTATATATATATATATATATAGAGAGAGAGAGAGAGAGAGAGAGAGAGAGAGAGAGAGAGAGAGAGAGAGTTCATGTATGCAAATTGGACACTATTATGGTTTTGGGCATTAACATTCTTTGAATAAGGTCCAAGAGAGAGAGAGAGTTCATGTATGCAAATTGGACACTATTATGGTTTTGGGCATTAACATTCTTTGAATAAGGTCCAACCGGCCACTCTGATGCATCCCCGCGGTTCGACCCACCATACTCTATCTAGAAACCACCCAAATTTACAATATTTACCCTTTTGCTTTTAATCTATAGTATAAATGGTAGTGGTGCTATAGTTGAATGAATAGTTTCAATCGTCAAATTTCTCATTTTGTCCTCACTATTTAGTCCCTTTCTCATTTTGCCCTTAATTTTTTTTTTAAAATTACAAAAAAAAAATCGGACATGGGCTTAATTAAAAAAAAAAACGTGTCCTCGAACACGGACTTATTCTAGTTATATACTCCCTCCGTCCCGGCCGACTTAGGATTTTTTGAAATGGCACGGGGATTAAGGAAAAGGTGAATGTTGTGAGTGTAATTTAAAAATAGGAGAGAGAATGAGTGGAGGGAATAAGAAATTATAATGGTGTTGTGAAGATTAAAATAATGTAGGAGAGAGAATGAAAGTGGAGAGTAATAGTGATTTAAGCGTTTCCATTTTGGACCAGTGCCATCCCGAACGGTTGGGGCAGCAAAATGGCCAAGCTTCTAATGTCGGCCCAGGGACGGAGGAGTATAGGCTATAGCGTTGTACTTTTGAATTACTGAAACTACAAAGTATTTAATTTGCTCGTAAGTTTGAAGGACTAGCTCCGGTACCTTAAACCCTAATTTCTTTATCACCGAAAGAATGAACTCGAAATAGGTTAAGTTGATGTTCATTCCTGTCTCGAGTAAGAAACCAAATTAAGGTCTGATTTGGTAGTCACATTAAACAAAGAACATGACTTAATTAGTAAAGTAGGAGTTTGTACCATTTTCATGTCAATAATATTTGTGATCAAAATTAACATTATTTGGTTTAGGCAAAGAAAAGAAGGTGTCTTGGGAGACGATTTTCAAACAAAATCTACCAGCTCCTATATTTTACACTAGTTGCTACATAGACATGTCGGCCATCCCGAAAATTATATTGACGCTTGTGCTGAGAAATGTGAAAATTGAGCGCAATATTTTTAAAAAAACACAATAAAAGCTATAAAATATACTCCCTATCCGTCACCTAAAACATTACCCCTTTTACTATTTTGGGCGTCCCACTTTTAAAGTCCCACTTTCACTAAAAATAAATTTTTTTTTTACTTATTCTCTCTACTTTCATTCTCTCTCTGCTCCCACTCACAATACTTGCTTCAAATTTACTATTCTCTTCACTCATTCTCTCTCCTCCCACTCACAACACTTTTCAAATTTACTATTCTCTACTTCCATTCTCTCTCCTCCCACTCACAACCACATCACTTTTAATAACATTATTTCTTATTTTCCGTTCTTCAATAGTAAAGGGGTGAAGCTTCTCAGGACTCCGAGGAGGAGTATATAAATACTATCATATAAAGATAAAAAGATTTATAAAATTGGGCCCCATTATTATTATTATTATTATTTTATGGAAGATATACACCTAATGAGCCCAATCTAAAATGGAGGCCCTTTCAAATTTGAAGGTCGTAATGCGAAAGTGTTAACCTAATTTTTCATATACGAAGTGAGCTCACTGTGGACATGGGTACATTGAAAATGGTGTATTAGTGAATATGTTGTTAGACTACCCACAATGGTTTCATTCCCCTCTCCCATTTCTTCTAACACTTTTTACACTTTTTTCCATCCACCTAATATTTCATCTATCCATTTCATTTAACCCCCTACAATGGCTAAATTAAATTAAATTTCAACTCCCTCCAACTTATCATTCTATACCCCACCACTTTTATTTTATTTATATTCTTTATTTTTATGATTAGTAAAATAATAATAATTATTATTATTTATAATTAAAAAAATATTTCACACTTAATTAAAAAAATATTGCATCAATTTATATGAAAAAATAATAATATTATTTTTAAAATAAAGGCTAAAATGAAGAATGATAATTGAGAAATGATTGTTTTTTTTTTTGTCCAAATCAAATGAAACTTATATCAATTTATAGGAAAAAAAATGTATTTTGGTGAAAAAAATTTAATTTACTAGGTGATAATTCAGCTTAAAGAATAGGGATAAAAAAAATTCGAAAATTCAATGAACCAATAAGAACGTGGACACTGGGCACAATAAAAAAAAAGGAAAATTGGACAGCCTACATCACACGCGCGGCACTCAGCAATGTGGCACACGCGCCAAAAAGCGGGCCAATGGTAGCTTGGACACATGTCTAAGTGCGCAACTTTTTTTTTTTTTTTTTTTTCAACTAGGATGAAATTTTTTCATCCCACCATTTCATCCAACCCATTTCCATCCAACTCATCGTGCATCATTTCATCTAAATTAAACCCTTTTCATTCACTATTTCAACCTTTCCATCGTACATAGGGATGGCCAAACTGACTAATCTAACCTGACTGGTTCGAAAACCGGACCTTAACCGGCCGGAAAAGCCCGAAACCGCGAAGTATGAACCTAGGAGAAAACCGGAACCTAGGGTAACCGAAACCGGTTTGGAGGCGGGCTTGGCATAAGGTTCACCAAAATGGTGAACCGGGATCGGGAAAAGTCTGTGAACCGGACGAAAATTTGTTGTTTTTCAATAGAACCGGCCTAACTGACCGAAAAGCCGAGAATCCGGACCCAAAACCGTGAGAAAACCGGAACCTGGATAAACCGGAACCGTGAGAAAAGCGGGCCGGTTAAGGTTCACCTCCTCGCCGAACCGGAACCGGCGGTTCAAGGCCCGGAACCGGAACCGGACCGGATTTGATCATCCCTAATCGTACATAGTCTTACGCTACTATAAATAGTGAATGATTGTTGGAATTAAGAATACTCCCTCCGTCCCACCCAAGCGTGCACCATCGGGATCAAGGCAAGCACCGACAAGAAATACATAAGATAATTCTAAAATGTAGCAGGATAAATGGAAGAGAGGGAATGAGCGGAGAATAAGAGGCTGATTGGAATAAATCGTATACAGGAGAATGAAAGTGAGCAGTTAATGCAGTGGAAAGAGTAGAGAGAATATAAAATATTAAAGGATATACCATTTAGCGATAGCCTCACACTGGTCCGAGACGAACCAAAAGAAAAATAAGTGTATAACTCGAAGCCGGGCCAATAGACTCTGAGGGAGTATATCCTCGTTTTTTACTTATCTTTTTGAGCGATAGACTTATTAAGTTTATTAAGTCTTTGTCCCATACTATATATAGGTGGTCCTGGGTGATTAGTCCGATGCCAAGTCTTTAACCCTGATATCAAAAAAAAAAAAAAAAAAAAAAAGCCAGACGTGAGCAATAATTTTCATCATCATGGTAACACATTTATTGTATTACGTAGCAACAAATCTGATATGTTGTTCGTATCAAATAAAATAGGGAAGTACACTCTATATGACAAATATGTTTGTGTTTGAAAGTAGAATTATTATTAATTAACTAAGCCATCTGACCAGCAGTGTTGAACACACTTTAAGCAACACTTTTGGTAAATCATTTACGTTAAACAACATTTATAAAATTCAATTTTTTTATTAACATAAAAGTGAAAACAAGAATGATCTTAATTAAAGATGATACTTACTTGTAGAATTTTATAAACTTGAAATAGCAGCCAAATATTGGTTTTGGTGAAGATTGTGATGAATCTTAAACCTAACTAAATAAGTATGGTTTTTCTAGGATTGTAGATTCTTTCGTATATCCGTCAACCCATAAAAGTAATAAAAATTGTGAGACCTCGCATTAAGTGAACTAAATAAAAATACTCCAATCAATGAAGCAAACAACAGAGCACTCCTAATGAGATATAACCTTGGGAAAAATTGTGTTAATCAATGTGAAAACAATTACTCATAATTTCCGAAGGAAACACATAAACTGAATAAATCTTGCAACAAAAAACCGGATGTCATGAATATTGATTACCCCATTCAAAAGTTTTTTACAACTAAAATTAAAAAAAGTGGCAAAAAATGTAAATTGTTTTCACTCAAACATACCCAAATAAAAGTTTTTACAACCAAAATAAAGAAGTTGTTCAAATTACTATTTTGTCAAATCTATTGACACTTGTAGTCAATCTTCTTTGGTTTTATCCATCGATTTCATTCGAAAGCCTCTTAGACCTTCTAACTCTTGGACGCCGAAGTGGACTCGCCTTGTGCTTCATCTTCAACAACACCTTCATTCACAACCTAACAAAGACACAACATTAGTACATAAATATTAAAAAGAAACTAAAAATAACATATAAGCGCAAACTAAGTCTCTTTATAACCTCATTTTCACCCAAAAGTGTATTTGCCTCTGCCTCTATTTAAAGCATGGGACAAATCCTTCAATAACATATCACAATCATTAATCAAAAATTCACATTCAAAGAATTACCGGAATAATTTGTTTAGCCAAATGACATCCTCGCTTATTATGACCACTTTCATTGCAATGTAAACCACATTTTTTGGTTCTTGTCCTCTTGCGCTCCTTCCACTTCAAACCTATGCAAACAAAAATTAAAAAATTATAAATTAACAAATACGCTTAAAATACCAATAGACATTATAACATTATAAGATAAATTAAAATAGTTTACCTCAATACCATCTTGTTCTTTATCTTCAATGTGGACAAACCCTCTTTGTTATGCTCCACTTTTTGTTGTACAAACTACATTTTTCGTTCTTCTCCGATGTGATCCTTTCACTTCAACCCTGGGCAACAAAAAATAAAAAATACTAAATAAGAATCACAGCTAACATACCAACAAATTATATCATTATTCCATAAAATAAAATTGTTTACATCAACAATATCTTGTTCTTTACGCACCGGACATGTCCTTTTGTTATGTCCACTTTCTCGTTTAAAACTACATATATATGACCCGGCATCATGCTGCAGGCTTCCTCGAAACCTTCAACAAAAAAATAAAAAATAAATATAAGTATAATGTGCTAATGATGTCCTGGCATCAAGGAATAATTGAAATGGTTATTGATGGGCCGCACAAATATTGCACCATCAACACCTGGGGCAACACCTCGGCTCTCTTTCAATACTAATGATAGTTTAAAGTGAGACCTGAGTGTTTCCACCCTATGCCTTACTAAAATGGGAACTCCTTGATTGGTAGATTAAACTTCTTGTACTTAACAAACTAACTAATAAAATGAGCAAGAAGCAAAATTAAAAAACCAATACAAGCTCAAACCCAACAATTACCACCAATGATTGTTATAAACGTAAGTTTCGGGTTAAACACTGGGTGTGAATCCACTTAACAAATATTAAAGCTATTAGGAAGTGCAAGAATCTATCACAACTACATGAAATCTTCTCGGTAGCATTCCTTTTCAATTGACACTGCTCCAATACAATTATAATAGAAGCCACTATGAAACAAATGAATACAATGTGCAACAATACATACAAAAATTTAATATTGAAGATTCAGCCTTTAATGATGTTTGCAAAACTCCGATTTTGTAATTCCATCAAGAATTGAACCTGGGACTTTAGTTAACCAATACTTCTTCTAAACAAAGAGAGAGCTAAGATCTCGCAAAAAAAAACAATAACAATTCCTAAGAAAGAAAAAAATCAATTCGACACTCCGTTAGCAGGTATGAGCTACAGTGTAGAGGAGTATTTCATATGCAGCCTAAGTAAGAAATTGTCTATCATTACAAAAATCGATTAACATCTCTTAAGAAATATAATATTTCCGTTAAGAGATTTTTTAAGCTTGTGGTATCAAAGAAGGATCATTGTCATTATATTTAAGTGTAAGTATCATTTCAAAAGGGACATAATGACATGTCTTATATAACATACAAAACCAAGCAATCAAGTATAAATAAAGCAATTCATGAGAAGAAAAACTCTAAAAACAACAATCTTCATGGATTGAAAGCAAAACCTTCTAGTATCATATACCAAACAAAAAACTCGAAATTCATTTGAAAACCACAAATTAGAATAACAAACCTAGAGAAGGTGTTCTAAAAGTATCCTATAGCTACCTAACCTGGAACAAAATGAAATGACAAAATCTGGATGAACAAATAAAAATATCACAAAGTTCCAATGCGGATGATTGAAATAGAGGAAAGGGTGATTCAATCGATATGCAAATCGAGACTAATGGTTAGGGTTTACATAAAATTGACTTTGTATTATTGATTTTAGTATACAAAATATGCATTACATTGTTTTAAAGACTTGCCATTAGCTAGCTCAAAGAAACTACCTCCAAAGGGATTTTTATTGTCCAAATAGATAAGAACATATCAAAGAGATGAAATAGAAAATAAAAGGAAATATGAAGAAATTAGTAGGAGGAAATTGCGTTTACCCGGACGTTGGGAAAGAAAGAGGGGCGGCGACCGTGAATGGGGGGGAGGACAGCCGAAGGTAGGTGAGGCTTTTTGGGGGAAGAAAGGGTTTCTGTGCAATTTGTTAATTGCCGATGACTAAGGGAGTAATGAGAAACAGAGAAGAAGTTAAGATTAGCGCCTCGAATCACAAACCGCTTAGCTTATCGAGGAAGCCTAGGCCATCCAAAAAAAAAAAATCTTTATTGACATGGAAAGTCAAATACATTATTTATGATCTAACTTAAAGAAATAAATACTTTTTTAAAATAACAAACATCTATGAATATTACAAATTTTGGAAAATTTCCTTATAAACAACATTTGTAGTTTCATTGGTGAGGTTTTCCCTTCATCATCGCACATTAATATCTTCAATCCATGGCGATTTGTGACCCTAGACAATGCAACGTATAACCGACTATGATCCAAACAAGCTTCTTCAAGAAAATTC